>UELV01079867.1:0-43586 GCA_900490015.1 Megastigmus stigmatizans | reverse complement strand
AATGTGTGATATTATTGACGTTTCAGCGAACAGAGAACACGCGGACTTGGAGAGAAAACACCAGCAGGTGCTCAGGCAAAATGGAACGCTACAGGCACAAGTGCAAGAAAAAGCCGGGGAGCTGGAGAAGATGCGAACAGGTAGGAATCGTGACTCATCTCCGCTTATCTTGCATCGTCGCTGGATCATTATAAACACTAGTTTCTCTCATTCGATTCCTTATCTACAGCATCTATTCGCCATTGTTGACTTGTATATAACTGTCACTAGAAATCTGAGGAACTCGTAGTTTTCACCACTTAAGACTCACGAACATTTTCACCGCGTTCGAAGTGGTAAAACTGTTATAAACAAACAAACTTGGCACATACACTTATAGTCTTACTTTTATCGCATCATGACTCGTTCCATTTACCGCGTTGACAAAACCCAAGGAAAATCAACAAAAATTTCGCAAACCTCATTAGCATATATAAAGCCCCTCGTAGCATTTACAGCATTTCGCAAATGTCCTCCTCCACTTTGGATCCCCCATCTTCCTCGACGTTTTCTCGGCATAATCCGAAAAGATTAAGTAAGCCCTCGCGCTCCAAAAAAACTAGACGCTTGACAAAAAAAGTCCCCGCTTGATAGTTTTGCATTAAGACTTTGCACAACGTCTACACGTGGCCGAGATGGTCCAGTGGTAGAGAACAAAAGCTAAATGACGTACGTTGGTTGTTGGCAGTTTCCGAGGCAATCTGTAAGGAGTACGAGCAGCTCAAGCGACAATACGACGTCGAGATTGGGGCGATGCACAAGGCCATGCAGCAGGCGTCTCAAGTAGGCTCATATACGCCGCGCATTATTATACATATATACGAGAAATTCGAGACGAACCGATTAATCATCCCCGTTTATTACTGCGGACGTGTGTATAGCACGAATTTTTGTACGAACGATCTGTTTTAATCGCGCTGACAATGTGGCAACGTTTTTTTTTTTTTTTTTAGAGAAAAGTTCGAATGGTTCACTCGATGTTTTAAATGGTTCGAGAGCTAACTTTTACGTTCTATCGTTCAGCCCTTATAATCGAAATTCATAAATATATGTATTCTTTACTTTATCTCAGGATTAATTTTAACGTACAACGAAATAAATTTCGCGGTGATGATTGATAATTTCGTCAAATTCAAATTTTTCGTTACTTCTGGCCATATTGGCGCATCGAGATATGGATATATGTTAATGCGAAAATTTCATTCTTGCAGTGGTACAGACAGAATCGCGAGTTGAAGAGGCGATCGCAGGTTATCACGCAAAAGTATCTCCAGTCAAATCCGGACGCTCTCAATGAGTTCGAGCTCGCGGACGAGGTCGACAATCAGTCCGATGCAGACATCGACCAGCTTCGCGAAACTGTCACAGGTATACAAAACCTAATGAAGCGTCTTTCGAGCCGCAGCTTTTCACTTATGATTCAATGTTTCTAAATGACAAATGCTTTCAGAGCTTAGTCAAGAGGTCGCCAAACTCCAGACGGATCTCAGTGCCGCCAGACTACAAGAGTTCGAGGCACAGGAACAGGTGACACTGCTCACGGCACAATTGGAGGAGGAAAGACTAGCCAGGCAAAACGGTAAATTACTCGATTTCATATTTTCAGAAAATCAATAATACGCCACGCAAACTTTCAATACTAATCAAAATCATAATTGACAATTGCAGAAGACGACAAAATGAGGGAATTGAAGACGCAGAAGGAGAACATGGAACGCGTGACGAAGATGGTATCGGATGAAGTTCAAACACTCAAAGTTCAATACGATCGCGAGAGAGAAAATTCAAGAATGATAAAAATGGAGTCCGATAGAGTAAGTATTATTAAAAGATTTATTTCGTTCGTTCAAAGTTTATCGCAAATTGGTTTGCATGAAATTATTCCAAAAACCGTTGCCGTAAAATTTTCAAGCATCGCAGGGAATTGAAAGTCTGGTTTAAAAATTATGACGAATAGAATGTTGGCTTAAAATATTATGACTTTATACACACACTGGCCTTTATCAATAAAAAAAAGAATCTTATCTCATAAACTTGGGTGGAGTTGCTTTCTGAGATGAATAAAAAAAAACTTGGAGTCTCATAGCTCGCAATTTTGTTAGCTCAAAATCGTCAGTCGAACCAAAGAACTCGACCTTATCTTTTCGCGTTTGTCCAATCAACGAGAACACCTTTCCCAGTACAAACATCCTCCAACGACTAAAAGCGAAAATTTCCAATTTCCAGATTCAAAAAGAGCGCAACGTCCTAGCGCATCAATCGGCTCTGCTGATGGCGGACGTGGGTGACGATCCGAGCGGTCGTCTCCTCGTCATACTCCAGGAGGTCGAGACTCTCAAACGCTCATTGGAAGAAGAGCGACAATTGAGCGCAGCTCAGCTCCAGCTGCTGCAGGAGAAGCTCGAGGAGAAGGAGTCGAACGTCGAGTTCGAGATAGTCGAGGAGAAGCTGAAGCTCGCCGAATCCGAGCTGGAGATGGTGGTGCAGCGTGCGGTGCGCGCCGAGAGCAACGCCGAGGCGATGCAACGACTGGTTCAAGAGCTCGAGGCCAGAGTCGCGGAGCTCGAGAAGAAGGCCAGTGCGCCAGCGCCTCCACCGCCGCCCCCACCTCCGCCGCTCCCACCACCGATGATGATGGCTGCTCCGGGGCTCAATGGATCCGCCTCGACTAGGCTGATTACCAAGGAGAGATTGACGGTGACGGGGGAGAGGAACGGATCTTCCGCGGTCTCGGATATGGAGAACATGCTGGGCATCAGCAAAAAGTCTCCGCCTGTTGCCCAACAACCTGGTCAGTTGTTTGTATATGCGAGGATTGCGACGTGCGAAACGATGCTTTTTGAACCGAGTAATTTTGGAGATTGAGCATTGATTGGGCTCTAAAATTACACTGCGAATGGGCAATTATACTGTTACACTAATTTATAGAGGACAATTTTAGCTACTCGTCAATTATCCATTAATAATTAATACAGACTATTTGAATCATAATCATTTTATTTGTTTACTAGTTTTATATATTCGTCAACAATTTACAAACTTCAAATATGACGATTAAAAAAAAATTAAAGCTAACAAACGAGTACAGTAAAGTCATATGTATATCAAGTTTTAATAAATTTAGAAAAATAATTGTATATCAAGTATAAAAAAAAACTAATATAATAAATCGTTTTACAGCCATCGACGATATAATCAATCAAATCAAAGGAGGAAGGTTCACATTAAAACAGACAGATGTAAGCACCATATTAATCATTATTTTTAACAATCATGTAAATGCTCTTCTTTAACAAAAATTTTTATTTTCTAGAAACAAAGAGAAGAAGAAAGAAAACGAAAGCAGGAGGCAGAATCTAAGCCACCTGCTGTATCAGAAATGCTCAGTATTTTAGGGACAATGAGGCGAAGATCGAAGCCAACCAGAAATTCATTTAAATTTTCGAATAACCCATTGTGATTAAAAGAAAACGTTTCTTTACTATAAATATATTGTAATGTATATCAAATTTAAATACTTATATTTAAGATAATGTTAAGAACTGCCAGCTTTTACATGATGTTATTATTATAGGATTTATTACATAAATACAATTATAAATCGTTTTCGTTACGAGTACACGTGTCTAATAAATCTTTTTCCTAATGACTTCATGAAAATTATAGGAATCAATCGTGATTGAAAGAACCAAGATAATAAGAAGCAAGAGACAAGCTTATTTTTTATTCAAGATGTAGTAAAAATTTTTGTTTTCATGACTATATTACCGTACGTTGTAGAAAAATATGAAAGTCTCTTTCTACTCACGACTATTTTCACATGCAATCAAGAGTACAAAATATATTTTCTCGCAACAAAAATATACGTTTTCAGTCACAATGGTTTCGAATATTATCGAATGGATGCATGTAGATTTAAGAAAGTTGAGTCTTGATTTTATCGATTATTACTTGTAGTTTAGATGAGTCGAACAATAGTACTCTTCTGTATGGAACCATCTCATAGTCATCTTCAGTCCATGCGCCTGAAAGGCCATTGTCCGATTCTTTCTCGACAGAGAACTCAAAACTACAGGTCGCTTCTTCTGCAAATATTTCCTCTTCTGGATTGCTCCAAATTATGTTTGGCTCTTCCGCAATACTTTTTCGTTTACTTTTGTTTTTCTTCTTTTGGTTCTCTTCATTGGTTTTGTAAAGCTTGCAAATGAGTATGTAATATGAAAAGTTGAATGGCATATTCTTGGTGACTGCACGTTTCATTTCTGAGATAAGATTCTCAAGAAGGGGTACCGAAATTTGGGCTGGAATGTTGACAAATCGTTCAGTAATTAGCAAACCTAAAGCAGCAGAATCGTTCTCAAGTACATTTTTTATCATAGCATTTGTAGCATCAGAGGCATGCTCATTAGCAAGTTGTCTTAGTAAATCTCGTAATTCTTGAATACACGATACATTCTGAAAAAAGTTGAATAAAATATGATCTTTTTATCAATAAAAGGTGTCAAAGATTAGTAAACTTTAAAGCACTGTTTCAATTCAAATAATGAGAAAAAATTTTCTGTATGATAATCTAAGTTATTTGTGGAAAAAATTTAGATTTTAATACATTTTATTTTAGTATCTCTAGAATGATTAACCCATCAACACATATGTGAATCACATCATCCTTACATTTTTTGTTTTTTAAATTATTATACAATAATCTTAAAATTTGATAAACTAAATATTTTACCATAAGCTACAAGATATCGTAAACCCTAATATAAGTCATGAAAAAGCTAAAAAAATGAAAAAATTTTATATAACAGGATTCCCCTAGTTTTTAGTAATAAATAATTACTACACAAGTTTTGGAATGGTTACTCTTAATTTACTTTAAATTTATTATAAAAGTTTAGAGTTTTACCTGTCTATCAGAGACATTTACAACAGTTGTAATTCCAAATACATCATTAACATCGTCATCATCATCTTCCTCTAGTTCGTCGTCCTGAGATTGTTTCACAACGGAACCAACATAATTTTGAGATATTATTAAGTCTGTCAGACTACCAAGATCTAAGTGAGCTTTCAGAAACAATTGTTGCAGAAGAGTCTTTATTCCATGGTAATCTGGATCTTGAGGGTTGCGTCCTTCAAATTCTACTTGAATCTCCATACCCTTAAAAACATAATAATCATTATTAGCTATCATTTGCATATATATAAATTTCAAAATACAAATACAGCTTTTTAGATAGAATACAATAAACTTAAAAAGTTTACTATAAAAATTTTATGTAATACAATAAACTAAAAAAATTTAAATGCAGATGTTTAAAACATAATTCTCTTAGAATTTTTAAAAATTTAAGAAAATATTAAATTGATGGAAGACGTAAATAAAATTAGTGCAAATTATGAATCAGCAACATAAGTGACTATACTTATGATGAGTAAGAAAAATAATCCTGTAGCGCCTGCATAACGACAACCGGCTATGCACGTAGAATAAGAAGAAATGTACAACGGAATAACCGGCAAGTAGACATATGTGCCAAGGCCATACACGTCAATGTAATTCTTTGATATGTTTTAATCTCCCTCGAATATGATTTATAATCATACAAAAAGGAAATTATGCAGATAAAACCAGCCACAGATAACGAGAAACATCCAATTTGAGGTAAAGACGGTGTACAAGTCATAGGCGCCTCGTGGTAAAAAGTGAGGTTAGTCGTGATCAGCACGTGTCTGCTTTAGCTTTTAAAAAGGAGTAATTTCTCTTAGAATTTGACTAACCTGTTCCTCGGCAACCTCCTCTTCGTTGCCGCTGGATTCGATGCTTTCCTCGTCATCTTCGCGTTTGTTGTTAACATCGCGCTGCAACTCGCGTCTCTTTACCGGGGCGGCCATTTTTTCGCACACTGGCAAGTCGCCTATCCTATCTCTGCAGTGTTTCACTTCCAGCAGACGTATATACACAAAGAATCCTTTCAGTATATCTATAGACATCATATAAATGTATACATAGTGTATGCCTGCATGCGTTTCGAATAAATTATACAGGATACTCAACAGTCAGTCGGATGGATCCAGTGACAGCAAGATTATATTTCCTTTTGTATTTATAATTTTAGTTCTCTTTATTGTTTAGTTTTTTCCTAGTAATTAGTTAACAAAAAATGTACATAAATACAATGAAAAATTAAAATAAAATAAAAGATGCATAATATAAATGAGATGGAAAGAAACTTTTATAAGGCAACTTAAGTATAAAAATGAATTTATTTTATATTTAAGTATAGGAATAACTAATTTTTTTTTAAATAATAAATCCTGTTATTTACGAACGAAATCTTTTTTTTTTAATATTTGCATCTCCATGTGCATTTATACAAGTATATACAAAAATATAAAAATAAACATTGATTTTGATACTAATTCTATACTTATATAATTGATACTAATTGATACTAACATAGCTAGGTATATAAAGATGTACGATTTCAAAATGATTGAGTCTATACTTACTTTATACTATTTCAAAATGCTCAAATTTTAGCTTACAAAGTGTTTATGTTTACATCATATTATATATATGCGTATGTGTCTATATATATATATGCGTTTATAATTTCCTGCAGTAGAATATATGCTACTCACTAAATCTGAAAAAAAAAATACTTATAATCACTCTAAAATTTTTATCTAATAAGTTTATGTAAAAATAGTGAAAAGTTACTCTTCCATATTTAGATATCTAAGTAAAATATTGCCTTGAGAGATAAAAATTGAGCATATAATTTCTAATAAGTTTTGAAAACAATTAGAGAAGCTGCTCTATTTGTTTACTAAAAAACAGTTATTTAGGTATACAAGTATTCCAAGAAACAGAACGCACTATTTATAGAAATATAAAATATACTCTATAATGCATATAATGCATAAAAGTATTATCGTATTATCTTGATGTTTTGATTGGTGTCTTTCTGTACACCATAAGTACAGTAAATACTTATTTTAGCTCATATTTCAGCATACTTTCATAAATTAGAGAGAAATACTCGAATAACCGAATGTTTCATTATTATTACGCACCCATTCAACGATTTAATTAAAAATTTAACTTTCGCAACGAATCAGTACTTTTGGACCTTGTCGCAACTTCATCGTAGCATTACCCAACGATCGAACAAAACAAAAAAAAAAAAAGAAAAAGAAAGAAAGCCTCTCGATAAGAAGGAAGGAGGAAGCCCGTGAAAATGCGCGACGGCGCGCAGCCTCCCCTAATCAACGCCACATCTTCGACACGCAAGAGAACGTCGAAGACTCGCAAGGAGGTACATGCATAAGGAGTCCTCCGAGCTCGCTCGAATCAATTTTAAATCCTCCCCTCCCCCTCTCTCGCTCGGTCGCTCGCTTTTCCCCGATTTTCCGCGACTCCCACCACCAGTAGCATAGCAGTGCACGTCGAGAGAGAGAGAGAGAGAGAGAGAGAAAGCGCGCGCGCGGGGCATATTTTATCGATCATAAATTCGCGAGAGAGCTGCTACCTCGCGCGACATGCGCCCCGAGCAAAAAGCCCAGTGCGCACGCGGACGGATGTAGTATTATAGGTATATATAGGTAGGTGGCTGTTGGAGAGACGCAGCTTTTCATCCTCCCCCTCTCTCTCTCTCTTTTTCCCTGGAAAACTTGCCAATTCGCCAAATCATTTGTTTTCGCCCTCACGGCCTCGACCCCCCCGTATAATTATTGGCCCGCTTTATGAATGGAGGAAACTTAATTATGCGTGCGCTAATGGGGCGTGTAATTGCCTGGCTTTTCTGCGGCTGAGACCCTTGGAAAAAGGAACTCCGCGAGAAGACTGACTCGTTTTTTTTTTTATGTTGAAAAGATTGATAACGTCATCAGGTATGCTATAAATTATAAATACCTATGATATGAATGGTATTGCAAATTATAAATAATATTATAAAAATACAAATTAAGTAGATAAACGTCAAGCTGGATAAGACTCTTTAGGATATATAGGTACTTTGAAGTGGTCGTGCGAGTGTAATGAACGTCTGTTTTGGTATTCCGAATAGTCAAGAATAAAAATGTATAATCTGCACATCTTCTGTTAATATTCGAGTTTGTATAATTAAGTATTTATTTAAAATGCAATTACACAACTATATGAAGGTATATTATGGATATTTTATTCTATAACGTACTTTAGCGAAAAAGAAAAAAAAAACAATAATAGCAAATAACAAATTTCTATCGTATGTCAATAAAATTATATAACCGTCAATAGCGAACGCCACTTTAAAAGGCAACTTATCGGACGAAAATGAAGCTCGAACCGTCGTAAACTCAAGTTGTCAACGTAAGAAATATAGAAATCAAATCTGTCGAGCGTGTACGGAAAAGCGTATATATATATGTATATACGAGAAACCCGCGAGAAGAACGAAAATAAAAAAAAAAGGTTATATAGAAATCGATGACAAAGAGAAAGAATGTGTCACTACGAACGCGCGCGCGAACACAAAAGCCAACACACGAACGTAAGTAACGTACATAGGTATATATAGGTATACGTATAACGCGCGAGGGACGCGAAAATCGCGAGGGGGTGCACGCGAGAGAGAGAGAGAGATAGATATAGAAACGGCCTCGAAAACGGGCCGTTGTCGGCAGTCCGCGTAAGCGCGGAAATTCGATTAAAGTCCTCGCGCATGGCCACAGGGAGGACGAGGGATACAACAAAAAAAAAACCACCGATACACCGGAAATAATCGAGCACCGATATACACCTATACAGAGAAACAAAATAAAAAAAACGTTCTCGCGCTCGTGTTTGTGAAAGCGAACGATCCGCGGTAATACACATTTCCAGAGAATGTTTAAAATCGTCGGCTGTTAAGGAGTCGCGCAGAGGTGGAATAGAGGCAGCATTAGAATGCAAAGGTATGCACAGGTGAGGCTGAGGGAGTATAAGTGGAGTCCCAAGGAGCTCGACTATACGGGGGGGATGTCGGCAAAGAGAGAGAGAGAGAGAGAGGGAGCTGCGCTTCTGCCGCTTGGAGTGGGTGGGAGAGAGGTCGGGAGGGAGCTGGTAGAGAAGTCGAGAAGGAAGGGATAGAATTCTGCGGCTCTCCGCGGGAACGGCCGACTGCGGCCAGCCAGAGTCCGGACTCCGGCTGCACCGGCGCCTCTCATCCACCTCTCTCCCTCTTTACGTGCCTACCAGACAAACTCCCCCCGTAACCAGTGCGTTTTACCTTCGTCTTCTACTACTTCCCTGTTGTTTCTCTCATTGTCTGCGTTTGTTGTTGTTTTTTCTTTTCTTTTCTTCGTTTTACCGAACGACATGCGTCTGTCTTTTACGCGAGTGGTTCTGTTTGGTCCATACCTATACCTTTATTTTTCTCTCGTTCTTTCGCTACGGGTGCGTGTGCCTGCGGCGGCGGCGGCGGCGGCGGCGGATTTGTGCGAGATGCCATGGGTGAGGCTGATGATCGAGGCTTGCGTTGATCGAGAGAATCGTTTCTTTGTTCTTAGATTGGGAGAAAGAAAAGAAAAATGATGTTGTTTGGTGATGTAGTTAAACGATCGTTCGGTTTGATACATTTGGCTTTGTGAGATGTCAATTTGTATATGCGAAATTCTCGATGATTGCGCTTTCGATGAAAATGTGATTCCCGGATCATTGAGCCAAGAGTTTTTGTTAAGTGCCAACATGTGTGCGGAGAGATCTGTTTTCTAAAATGTGTCGGTTGAGTGGGAGGACGACGATTGTTGTCCTTGCAGCGATTAATGGTTTAAACGATTCGGTGATTAATGTGCGAGAGGATGGATCGACAAGGTACTGGACACAAACACCCAATAGCCTGGTTATGATGGATATATTAGATGTTTGCTCGTTTTAATAATATATAGATGTCTAAGCGCAACGCCCGACATGTTATTATTATATACATTCTTCAGTGTAATGACAAGCATTGTAGCATCTATTCTTTCTTGAACGAAAATCACAAGCAAACACGACAACAGCTGTACAACAACACGATACAAAAAACAACACATTGATAAACTTTAACAAGCTATGACAGCAGCAAAAGTTTCGATTGAACATCGACTATAGTAGATTCGAAATGCTTTGGAATATAATCTAACACTTGGTTGACTTTGGTGATGTTTCGTTAAAGGAACGGTTCTATTGAATCGATTGATAACTCACCGTCCGACGTGTATCTGTATAACGTAAATCAAATCATGCGTGTGCCTTCGATGTTTCACCATGATATTAAAACACGCTACATCACTATTATTACGCAACGATTTATACACATTTTTTTAATTGTTTCTGTAGACAAGCAATTCGATTCGATGACAGGTGGAAGTTAATTTAAAACGCATCTGTAGATTACACTAATTATTTATCATTCGATATATATGTGAAATACTTTGCTCTGTGGCACATATACACAACAACATCAATACACGATACAAAATCGTATTTACAACAGTGAATGTTTTGCTTCTCTTTTATACACCCACAATATTCGACTAATCTATTCTGCTACATTATACAAAAAGCCGCTTTGGATTGGCCACAAACTTTTTCTTGTCTATCTCGCTGTAAATGTCACATGGATCATCAGCATCGTACGTCATTTAGAGCATTTTTTGTTGGTTTATCCTCGTGCTTGAAGATTTTGAAGCTGTGCGTAGCAAACAAAGCTTTATTTTATTACGCAGTAGATATAAATATTAATGGAGAATAGTGAAGCCAATGAATCGTGTTAAATTTATGTTTCTTTCCTTAAACATCATTATAAATCCATATTAACAATCCAAGACATTGAATAAGGATCGAGAAACTAAAAACATACCTAATTTCAGCTATGACAAGATTATTATGATATAAGAAATATTAATCATTATTTATTAAAATGAACAATCTAAAACGTGACCCTTTGCATTGTTAAGTTTCATTTAATACATTTCAACAAGTTTTCCTCGTCATTTCCAATCCTCTGTAATGATCTACAAACGTTAAAAATAGTAAAATTATCAAATACACTATTGGTAAATAAGATAAGTAGATACGCGTAGCGAGTCTAGTCAGACAGGATATACCAATAAGAATCTTCGAATCTCCTCGTTAGGAGCGATCGACCCAAACATATAGAGCACCAGAACAGCGCAGCGTCTCATTGTTCATCATCCAGCACGAGGCGCACGCACAAGCCTTTTGTTCCCGTACCTCCAAGTATAAGCCTCCACGCACGTCTGGCGTATAAGAGACTTGCGGTCAATTAGCGAAGAGATTCTATAGTATATAGGCAAAGCTGGTGCTCTCGGTTCCGCGCAATTACAGCCTCGCTGCTGCTGCTGCTGCACATACACTCGTGGATCCCCCTCGCCTTGGTATTATATTCGACGGCTGCGAGCCATTAGCGCCCTAGAAATTAAGTGTCGCGCCCTCCTTTTACCTTCCTTTGTTCCTTCCGCTCGCGTTGCGCAAGCCGGGAAATTGCCATAAAGATAGAGAGAGAGAGAGAGCGCGCGAGAGTAGAAGGAGCTACTGGTTGTTGATGGAAACGCGCCTGCGCTCCTATAATTTCTCTGTGCACTTTCCGGAAGTTTATGCGTTTTTACAGCTTGGAGAGGATAAAGTTAGGGAATACTTTGTGAAAAAGTTGATCGAATATTTATTATAAAAGAGTATCATGTTTATTGTAAAACTTTTATGTTTTTCGTGACTGGTTACTTCGATCTCTCGCGTTTTGATCTATTACTCCTACATAAATTAAAGATTTTGGAAATTATTTTATTTCTTTTATGGTAAACAAAAAAAATGCCTTTGTTGCTGTTATCGCTCGTTCGAAAGGTCTGGGGTAAAATTTATGGATATTCGTAGCCGCACGCTTGTTATGCTAAACCGTCTATATGAAGCTAGAAAATAGGTTATAAAGGGAGGGAGGAACACTTCTTTTTTTTTCTTCTCGCGTGATAATTCAATTTCCTCGCCTGCGCTTTGGGTGCAAAGTGTGTTGGTGAATTAAAATACAATTTTCTCACCTTTTCTAAATGTCCTTAGTCCTTTAATTTTCATTAAATTGTTTATCAATGATCAAAAGCTTAAATATCGCGAATGATGACGAGACAAATTACGTTTGATTCGTTTGTCGCGATATTTTACATTTCTCTGTTATGTCGAAGCGAGTTAACAAAATAAAAGCTATCAACGTAAATCACTGCTTAATATTACAATTACATGAATTTTAACTAATTATAAAGTGTGATACTCGCAGTATGAAAATTAGCGATATTTGACAATTGATTCTTCCGAGGAAGAAATGTTTGAAATGCTTCTTTCAATTCGTACAATTGTCGAATTTAATTAAAAGTTTGTTATTGATGATATTTGTAAATGATAAACACGAAGTTTCGATCCTGTTCGACCTTTAAAGGAGTTAAACTTTTTTAATTTAATTTTTTTCAAGTTTCAAACTAAAATAACGGTTTTATTTGCTTCTTCTGACTTTACGTTGGAATACGCTACACTTCAATGGATCATGAGACTATTGTAAAAAAACTAATAGTATACTAAGTTCGAATAGATCAGAAATACGAAAGTTAATTTTTTATGAACATATATTAGTAAAAAAAACATTAAATTATGAGGTAAATTATTACTAAAAGTATAAATAGTTTGTTAAATCTTAATAACAATTTAGAAGTTTCTCTTAAGCTTTAGCAGTTGTTCAATACGGCACGAGTTAGTAAGGTTTAGCGCTAAATACATTTGAGATATTATGATTTTATTGTACTTTACTAGAACCGTGTAAAGTCGCAGTTGTGTAAATGTGTCCTATTTGCTGAAAGTTTGATCTTAAGGACGAACGCAATCATGATCAATTTGCAGAAAATGAATGTCTGATTGTTAAGTTAACGACTGCTTTTGTTGAAACTTCAAGACAATAAACAATGAATTGTTAATGCACTTTGCACTGTCTCGCGTAAACTTGGTATTCAATTCCTTTTTAATTGTAAGTATTTCAGAAATTCATTTAACTTTGTATTTAAAGAGTCGCAAGAACTTTCATACAAGTTGAGATGTTATAGTTAGTTGATTAAAACCTTGTAATTCAAAAGATATGTATATGTAAAAGTAGTAGTAGTAATCAGGATTGGTCAGACCAGCTGATGTTTACCAGATTTCATATTATCATCTACTTAATACTTCATCATTGTAATAACTATATGGTATACCATAATTTAATGTACGATGTTTTATACACGAAGCACAATTATCACATAGATATAACTGTGATATACCGAATCGCACAATTTCTTGGATATATCTTACGAATAAATCAATCATCTGTATATTTAACACATAGAAATTTTATGGCCACTAAAAAACGAGTGATTTATATTTGTATTTTTCGATTAGCGAAAATAAAATTCATAAGAATAAAATCTGAAATTTATAGCAAACGCATAACTCTTTCAAAGATATGAAATTTTAAAATAAGCAAAAATTAAAAATAAATAATGTTGTACATTATAATTAACGTAGAAGTTATCGTTCCTTGTTGTTAACGTTAAAGGTGTCGTTAAAGAACAAAAAAAAGTGTTCCATCAAAATATTTATTCAAAGAACATTTGCTGCTATGTTAATATTATATACATTATCCGTTGATACATGGAAAAAGGTTACACTTCAAAAGTCCAATGTAAATCAATAAAGTGGTCGGTATTTTCCGGCAGTGTATCATCTCGGTATCTTCCACTCCTCGATCTTTAATTCAAAAGGAAGTCCGGTACATCCACCTATTTACCCATAGCAATCATCCAAAAGCATTTTATATAAGGTATACGGCACGCAATTGGTTCTCCTCCCGGCACTTTATCAAGTCGAACGCGTCGACAAAAAAGAACTAATCGCACATCGCCGCGGCCGGGCTAATTTTCACTTAAACATACAATAATAATGAATCGGCCGTTACGAGGTGTGAATTCCCGATGATTCGCGCGGGAATCCGGGCACGTATTCTCTTATCGGCCACGGCCGCGAAGCTCGTAAAAAAGAAACTTTAGACCCCCGACGCGACGGGCGCCTCTTCGCATAAAAAACCGCGCTCCTTCGCTCTCGACTCTGTGCACCGGTGTATATGCATGCGGGGCTGCGAGAGGAGGATGAGAAGGAGGAGGAGAAGGCGGCAATGAAATTAAGCCATCTGGCTACATCATAGGGGCGTGTTTGGGACGAAGCCCCGGCGCAACTGGTTGATTTATTATCGCTACGCGCGCGACGGAGCTTCGTGTCCTCCTTCTGTCTCTCTCTCTTTCTCTCTCTCTGGATTCCCAACAGCAGCTTTTTCTCACTCTGCTCATTTTAACTTCGCAACATCTATATTGTCTCGCTTTTTTCTCCCGTTGCGCTCCTCTCTCTTTCTCTCGCGAGCGGTCGTCCTTTAATTGTACCCGGCTTTATGAAATGTTTCGCTGTAGTTTTTTACTTCCGTCCTTTCGTCGTGTTCTTAAAAAAAAAAACTGAATAATTGATTAATTGAAGCTACGCTTGGAAACTGTTTTCTTATACTTTTGCTTCTATCGATTTACAACTTCCGTTGCATTCAGACCTTATACAAAATGTATATTTTTTTTTTAAGCAAACAAATCCTTTCCTTCTTAAAATATCAATCAGAATTAATGTCAACGCACGTAATCTGCATCGATTCCTTTATCGCAGTCAAAGCACACAGCTTATATACTCGCACATGGGCGTCTAAAGGAATTAGCATAAAAAGACTCCACTTCCCATACACGAGCTGAGCGGACACGCACAGCATCTCTCTCTCTCTCTCTCTTTCTCTCTCTCTGTCTTTAGTGGCGCGCGTTCGATTGAATTCGGCGCAGACGCGCATCCGGGGGCGCAAAGGGGACGAGTTGGCGAATTAAGTGCCATCATAGGCAGCTCGGCGGCATCGCGCATCGCACGGCAGCGGCGTCGACGGCAGCAACGTCGCATTCGGCCAAATTGCTTTATTCAAATGGCCGCTTTTCCATAGTCGTAAACTCGCTTATCAACTTAACGGCTCTCAATGTTGCCACCCACCCTCTATTGCTTCGGGACCCTCGCACACCCTCCGACGAGTTGTCGATGATCCCTGAGAGGTATAACGATGATCCTTTCGCTACTTTTTTTTCTTCTGTTTTTTCTTTTTGTCGTCTTTTTATGGGCCCGATGGATACAAATTGACGGGTTTTCACGATGCGGATATGAGGAAGCTTTTGCTTTCTGTATTTTTTTTTCTTTGATGCGTTAGAAATCAGCAAGTTTAATTGAAATTAGATCGTAGGTCCAACAATAAGAAGTTCAAGATACTTTAGAAGTATGGCTCTCTGTTTTTTCAGTTCCTTACTGCGTCGGTTCACAAAACTGAAATACGTATCCTGTTTCTCAAATAAATTCGTTGAGTTAAAAATTCGGTGAACAAAAATTGATAGCCTGTTACATCACTCTAGTCTATTCCTGCTTGGAACGAAATACTTTTATTGACCTGCAGGCGTGTATCCGAAGCAAGTTATTGCTCGTTGCGAACTAGTTGACTTTTTTCGTTTTTTCTATTTTACTTTTTTTACATGATTTTTCGGTACTTTCGTGTTTAACACTATTTCATTTCTCGTATTATGAGACTAATTCTTATTTCTATAAGTGTCAAAGCAATACATTAATCTATTGCAATTAAATTAACGGATGACTTCAATATTTATAAATGCAAGACTTTAAGTTTTAACACCGCTGTGAACGAAAAAAAATCTATAATTTTTTTAAAGAGCAATACATTATACGTTTCAACCTATATAGATTATAGAGTATTCGTGATGTGGAATGTTAAGTATGAAGGTTTGATCGTTAGAGGGCACCACTCGCACCTTTGAAAAAGCTCATTCGAATATCGAAGCTCTGCCGAAGCTGTTATAAATGTTTAACGATCAGAATCGCGAAAATAAATGCTTCATTAAAACACACATTCCAGTTTGAAGAATTCTTGTGATAAACATGATTGCTAATTAAAAAAGTATTAGAGATAATTTATTATCAGTATATCCACGTAAACCAATTTTTAACAATGCTGAATTTATCAAAAAAATAAATAGATTTTAAACCATTCGCAAAAGAACACATTTGATAATATGAGGCGCATAAAATCAGCTTAAGCAAGTCCGCTTAGACTTAATCCACAAAGTGAAATTAAATTTAAAATGCTATATCGAGTATCATACGAAAAGAATCTGCAGTCGAACGCAAATTTTATCCGCGCATATAAAGTGTATAATAAAGTATACAACCCGTCCCTATAGATATGAAAATATATCGAGCGATTCAGCCTGGCAAGTGGCCGTCGTCGAATATCATCATCAATCATTCGCCAAATGATCGGTCTACGATCACGTCTAATGCTCTCGATCCTCTCGCCCACTCTCCCCGCCGAAAATTCAAAGATATTTCCAAAGGAGTCACTATATAAACGCTCTTCTTCTCTCCTTTATTCTCCTAAATCTGATATCTCTCTCTCTCTCTCTCTCTCACACACACACTCTTCCCCTAATTTACCTTTCTAATATCGACCCTCTTTTCATTTCCTCTTTTCTATCTCTCGCTTCCTCTCTCCGCTCTTCTATTTTCTGGCCTTAAAACGCTAGGATTTTCGGACCTTTGTGGAGCGAGGACACCGAGAATAGCCCGGGCATTTAAAATAATCCTTGGGGATATATCGCTCCTGAAAGTGCATCGTCGCTTTTCCTACATTTCATATACGTGTTTTTTTAATACAGTTTCGCATAATATACAGTTGTTTCTTATTCTTTGAAAAACGCAAGTTTCGAATAAGTTAAGATCGTGGGGTGATAAGTATATTCATGAAATTGGTGTTCGTTTAAGAAAATAATATATTTATGTAATGGCATTTTTTTTTAAATTGTGCCAATCTATTTGTTGTAACGAACATAGTTTAATTTGTAACTTATGTTACTTTTCGTGAGGGAAATTACGTAATTTTACTTTCATCCGTATTCAAAATACTTCGAGTTCCTAGCAATGTATGCGCATACACTACATGTAAAATAGTAAGCCTTTTATTGCAAATTTACTAATACTATCAATTTACTAATATTTCCCATCTACAAATAAACAAATCATTTTCTTAATATATTCAAGTTTAAGCAAATGCTTGTTATATCGACACATATATAAAAACTTTACCTTTCTCCTTTAACATTGTATAAGAATCCAGCAAGATTAACTTTAGAGCTGTTTTCTTCTCAAAAATCCGAGAGAACTATTATTAATATGTAAAAGGAAAGCCACGAGGACCGAAGCATTATAAAAGCGATATTTCAAAACATCTATTTATAAGACCTCTTATATTTCCGTGTAAATCTGCATGAGGCTTGTAATCGCATAAAAGTACTCTCAAAGCCTCTTCATTTAATCTGCACTACTGCACTCGTTAACCTTCGTCCCCCCCCCCCCCCCCCCCCCCCCCACTCCCTCTTTCCATTCCCTTTTTTCTCTTTCTCTGCCGTTCTCTCATTCCACATTCATTCCGACTGTGACACTTTTTCTGTCTCGAAGTCATGTTTCTTTAAGAGCATATTGCTGTCTTCTATTTCCTACAGCGATGCGCTCTTTCTCCGCCATGCAAATATTTAATTATTGCCACAAAGACAAATTGAATAGCTTCAAGCCTATCTAAGAATGCTTTTGCCTTTAAATGGCTAATCATTAGCCAGCGATATAAAGGATAAAAAAAACAATTGTCATTTCAAGAATGTACGTTGAACAAAGAAGTAATACAATTCTCGTTGAATAATTCAAAAGTTATTCCACGCATTTTGAATGTACAATAATAGGTGATAACTCTTTATCCCAAGTAGATTATCGAACGCGCTCAAAACGCCTGTAAGTATATTACCAATCGACGAATTTCGCGGAGATCCTCAGCAAGCCATAAAAATAAGGTCTCTCGCGTTTTCAGCAGGAGACAGTTTTCCTCGGTATATAGGGGTCAAAGAGAAAGAGAGAGAGAGAGAGACCCCCATTCGATGGAGATACCGAAGGGTGCACAACATCACGATGATAATCTTCAAATTACTCGCAATGTCCTTAGGTATATATTCAGTTTCGGTGATAACGGCACATTGATCGGCACACATTGAAATCTAAAACTACATCGGCGCCTATTCGAAGTGTCCAATCGAGTGCGTATCGGATTAAATAAAATTATTGCGAGCTATCGAGCTTGCGAATAACGTTTTAACAAAAAGAAAGAAATCGAAGATACACGCGTATGTGCAAAACCACGATATGAGGATATAAATGGCTGGACGACTAGTCGGGCTTTGATGAACACACACACACACACACACATGGGGGATTGCGCGAGAGATAAAGAGCTGCCGAGGGAGAGGAGCACCGGCGGCTATATGCGCCACCGAAGTGTACACACCAGGGGGGAGTGCGACAGCGGCAGCAGCTCTAGGTAGAAGTTCGCTAAGAGTAAACAGTAAATTCATTTCGATCGCGCTCCGACGCTCCGCGCTTCGACTTGCTGCTCCTACAGACACCCCCCATCCGACGAGTCTATCTATATATCCATGGTTATAGCTCTCGTTTCGATCATCGTATTCTCTATCGTCGTCTTCTCTAATTCGCCACTGCGATCTGGCCGCGATTTGAGATTTTTGGTCCATAGCGTTGAATTGTGGATTTTCCATATTGGCTACGTGTATCTCGTGCTGAAGCATATACGCGAATCAACGTGCCCTGCGGAATAATATTGACACATCGGTAGTAGATAAGTTCCGAGCAGAGTCAGACGCTGCGAATGTATCGCAAATGTACAAGGCCCCTGCAGCTTGCGGATATATATATATCTCTCTCGGATCTTGACTTAGTATGAAATTTATATATATTTACACGGTTTATGATCGAGTCTCTTTTTGTATAGGAATTATATACTTTAAATGTATTTAATGACTTTGTTTTTCTATAGCTAAACGGAATCTGACGTACTATTTTATAAAAAGTATATAAGGATAACATTGAATTCAAGTTTGCAAAGCTACTGCACGTATCTTTTTCATAAATTACCGAAATCGAACTATTTATCCAAGTTTCTTTATAATCATCGATTCTAAAAATTTCAAACAATCGAAGAATATGCATATACAAATGTAAATATTACGCGGCAAAGATTTTCAGAATAAATCACCAGAACAATAGAAACCTGATCGATCAATAAAATACAATGCCTCGAATTCCATAACTGTTTATTCATTCCTCGCAACGGGAAGATTCGCTCTCGCGCATCATCTTACTCGAGAATTCAGCGTAGCATAAGAGGCGCCGCACCGTGAAAAGCTCCTGCCAAGGGAAAATAGCATCGAGTGCATAGTCCTCGTCCCTCGCTCGATCCACTTGCAGGGCGAGAGAGAGAAAGAGAGAGAGAAAATCTAAAACGAAATCACGACGTATACCCCGAGGAACAAAAAGCAGCGTTTCCCAGCTTGACGGAGGCCGTTCTCCTCTCGGAAAATCGCATAACGCATAAAGGAAAACGCCGCGAGTAGAGAGAAAAGGAAAACAGCTAGGGAGGAAGGAGAGGAATGAGGTTGACCCAATTGGCGAGTCGTTCGACCGTGTATATATACGGATGGATACCTCCCACTGAGTGTATATCTGTGTATATACGATTCTCTCTCTCTCTCTCTCTCTCTCTCTTTTAGCAAGAGAGGGAGGCTGGTATACCTACATGTATAGCTGCGTGCGCGGGAAAAAGCGCGAAAAGCGCCGCGGACGGTTACACTGTGCAGCAGCAGCAGTAGCAGCAGCAGCGGCGGCCTGCGACGCGTCTATAAGGACGCGGGGGAAAAACTCGACTTGGCTGAAAAGAAAAACCGAATCAATAAACCGTCGCTGCTCTTTCTCCCTCCCTCCCTCTCTCTCTAGCGCTCTTTCTCTCTCGTTTTTCTCGTTGTATGCATTTATGTGCGCACTGTCTCTTTCTCTCTCTCTCTCTCTCTCTCGCTTCGAACTTTTTGCGATCCTTTATTCGATTTGACTTTATGAATATGGGTATCGTGCTTTGTATTTACTTGGATATTACATTTGTGTGCTTGTATTTGCAAATGGATACTTATCGTGGAGGCATGGGAGACAAAATATACAGCAATGCGCAAAGAAACTGTAATGCAATTTTGTGCTCGCGATAATCTGTTTCTTGTCCCTTCATAATGACTTTCTTTTTGTAATTTTTAAATATCGTTATAGACTGCAGCTATCATATATTACATAAAGAATTCCGAATGCGAAGGACCAAGATAATTGAAAATTACTCTCTCATTTTTTCTATTTTCTTTTTAGTATGGAAACACGTTGTTCGGAACACTTTATTTAGTCATTTTTTTGTTTGTAGGAAACGTTCGCAGGACGTGGTAATGGTAGAACTACCGGCGCATGGGCTTGAGCTTTTTGTTCTCGAGTGCCATCTAGTGGGTGGTTCCGGAACATTGTGTGCGAGAGCGCGATTCCATTCCTAAATGGTAATTTCGGAACAATGCGGTGCGTGATATTTCAATATTCACACAGAACTGTTGATATTTCGGGAAGGATTTTGTTCGCTCATTTGCAAAGGTGTTTAATGAATTGCTCGTCTATGCATTTATTTCTCATAACTCAATGGCTATTTTATTATATTGACGTTTTGTTTATTTTTCATTTCAATAAAATATATATAGTGGCGCTGATCAAACATCAAATATATTTATAATCCTGAAAAATGTTAACGAGAGCTTTAATTTGGCTAAATTTTAATATTGATGCCCTTATCCTTTTTCCTCAATTTGAACTGAATGAAAATTGCAAAGCAGCGTTTAAAAATTGGAAAAAACTTTATTATTTCGTGCAAAATGCATAAGTGCGCGATACGTGAGTTTGCAGTGGTCCAAGAATCATTAGATCAGAAGTCACTTTTTTGCCGTTTTCTCACGAACAATCGACAATTAGATGCCTTCATCATGTGCACACTCTTCCTTGAAATTAATTTAAATATTCTTTCGATTAACACTGCTCCTCAGTAAAATTCGATACAGCAAAGTTCCCTACCATACCGACGCTGTACACACCTTTCGCGCATCTTCACGCATCTGCACAGCCCAAACCAGTACAATTCATTTCGCACAGTCCAATCCGCCAATTTTCCTCTCACTGCGAGCAACAATTACACCTCGACCTCAATTCGTTTAAACAAATCCCAACTATTATACGCTATATATCCCTTAGAGTCTCGCGGAGCCACTCGTTTAACACCGGGCTAAAGCAGGAAGCGCAAGCCTCGCCGTTCATCGTCTCTCGAAAATCACATTCTCGTCCACTCGAGTCGCGATGCAACATTGCCACTGTACGCGTGACTCGCTTAGGCTCATCTCCCAAGTTTCGAATCATCGGAGCGCCGGTGCGGACATAATTCACGACCAGCGAAACTCCCAACCCCTCCACAGTACATTATATACAACGGTAAGGCATATATCTGTATATACGTATGTAACTATGGATGGGGAATATATAGTGGAGAGCCTCGTCGTGTAGTGTATTAGGTTGGCGCGTGGCTGGAGTCCCGGTCACGTGTCGCTCTCTCGCACATATATAGAAAATATTCAGTCCTCTCCCCTCCTGCTGACACGCTCCTCAAAGGATATTAAACTTCTCGGTTTCGACTGCCCCCCTTCCCTCTGGCAGCTACGCGCACTCGAGAGGTGAGAATGGAGTGTGAACGAGGTTTTCTTTCTTTTGCCTTTTTTTTTTTTCATTAAATTTTCGGCTGTAGATGCTCGCGTTTAGTTAAGAGCCCGCGTGCGTGTTGTTTTTATGCTGTGGAAAGTTGGAATTTTAGCTTTGAATGAATGGTTGGATGAGTTAATTGTTTGATTTCAACAATTATATTCCGATGATGGTTAATGCATAGAAATCGTCGGAATAAGAACATTTATTTGTTGAGGGTTGAGAACGAAGGACATGGAAAATTAGCATACTTTACGCCCAGATATGAGTCGACATTGTCATTTAGCCGAGTACAATAGAACGGATGGGAAGAGCGTCAATTGTGAGATTCTCGCTCGTGTGGAAAAGTTGTGAGAATTTTTTGAGTAACGATTCTCAGAGCTGCCGCAGAAGTCATTAGCTGTTCTTGACATTTAGCAGATTCAACAATAGCATAATATTATGGGGTCAAGTACATTCTTCACATCTATCATTCGAGCGACTCGATGACATACGGTTTACCGTAATTAATTTTGCAGTAGCTCGTAAGAATTAATTGCTAATCAAAATCGTATAAATTGAGTCACTCTATATGAGCTTTTCGATTTTTTCATTCCATTTTAATAATATACTCTCCAAATGTAAAAACGTGAAAACTCGTCCTCGTAAAAGAAAACTGTGCATGCGCACATGAAAAACGCCAAATTAAAAAATTTCGCATTTTTGTAGTGAAATTTAACTTAGAAGCATGTGCAAATACACAGTTTTCTATATTTCGTGGACGAGTTCTCACATTTTCGAATTTAGAGAGCAGTAGAAATATGTGATATAATAAGAAACTCGTATTAAAATATTTTCTTGAAAATCTTCGACCAACATATTCAAAATCTCAGGCTGATAGAATGAGAAAACAAAAGTTCTACGTAGCACAGTCAAACGCCTCATCCACCAAAAAGTTCCTATATACAAATATATCATCATCCCAACCATATAGCAGTCATAATCGATACGCTCGTCTGGGATAGAAATTCGCTAATGGGAAAATCGCGAGGCTTGCGCGCCACGCTTTTATTTACTCGCCGAGGCTCTCGTCGATACGTCCTCTCTCTCTCTCTCTCTCTCTATATATATAAGCAAAAAGCCGCAGTAGCAAGAGGAGCAGGAGCTCATTGTGTAAGCGTATCTTTTGAAGAGATTGACGGGCGAATGGCGGATGGCCCGAGGGACATGACGAGGAACAGAACTCCACTGGGACTGCTCATGAGCTGATGCTCTCTCGCCTATTGGCTTTGCGTGAAGCATCGGCGGGCCAAGCTTGAACCGAGTGTATGATGGTTTTTGTCTCGCGCACGATGCACAATGCGACAAAGACGTGGCTACTGTTTCTGTATATAGCGCTGGTAATTGCGTTATTGCGGCTGGCGTTTCCACGGAATTTTTTTCGTCGACATTTCGTTCGATTTTGCATTTTTACATATGAAATTTTCATTCGACCTCGTCAAATTTCTTATCGCCACGTAAATTCGTCGTTTCCTTCACTCGCGAATACGAGTCATGGCAGAACGAGATCCACGAGATCTGGAACAGCATACGCATCCGCGAATTCGCCATATATCGCAATTTGCAGGCGAAAAAAAATCGATGCCGCGCGTGCAAATATAATCGACGCGTCGCGACGATATACACACAACCGTGTACCAAGTCAAAATCCTATCGACAAAACTGATCCGGAATTCAGTCCAGCGCACCACGCGGATGCCGCACGAGCGCACTTTATAAGCTCCTCGTTTTGATTATTTCTCGAGCCCAACTCTCCTCGAGACTCTCGCGCTCTGAAAAATATATTATTTCCTCTTCGCGAGAAAGAATAATCGCGGCGCTGAACGAGTGCCTTTTTTTCTCTTCTCTCTCCCCCTCTCTCTCGCTCTCTCTTCGGCTAGAGAGAACAGCAAAGGTTTAAATGAGTTTGCACGCGAATTTGGGATTCCAGCCGCATGCGGGCGGCTCACGCGCTGGGATCGATCAGTTTCCAATCGCCACTCGTGCGTGCATCGCTCCCTCTCCCTCTCTCTCTCTCTCTCTCTCTCTCGAATAAGAGAATAAGAGAGAGAGAGAGAGAGAGAGAGAGCTAAGTTATACGAGGTCGCAGGAAATCGCTGAGATTCTGCCCCTTCTTTTTATGTGGTGTATAATATGTATATAGGCTCGTATATAGGCGTCGATTCTCCGGACTGACTAATAATGAGAGCGCGAGATTTAATTTATTGTTCGGACAAAGGATATATAAAGATGTTTAGGTTCGAAACGCCGAGAACTGAGATTTTCTAGCATGATATGCGAGCGTGAATATGTATTGCTGCAAATATGCTGTTTATAGGCTGCGATCTCATTAAATAAATCATGGATTTGCAAATTGCATGTTGCGGTGCAATATTTACTACTTGTCGATCTATTATACCTTTCATTCTTAATATGTCTATAATTATCATTTATATAAATAAAATATATATATGTACATATATATATGTATGGTACTTAAACGCGCAATTCCCATTATTCACGGTAGAAATGACCTTTTGTTTTGTGTGTCCACGCAACACGCATATAAACCGCGGCGACGCTCTCTCGACAAATACAAATGCAAACGTCCCGAAACGTAAAAGTTTATTGCAAAAATTTGTAAATATACGCACACACACACTCGAGAGACTCATAAACTTTGCTTTATCGCGCTTTATTTTCTGCTCGGTTTGAAAGGAGTTAAGAAAAAAAAAAGATCAGGGAGAAAGAGAGAGAGAAGCGTTGTACGAAAGCGAGACAGGCTGCGGGATTCAACGACCGCATGAGTAATGCGATTACCGAGCTATATGCGACTGTATATGTATGCAAGGACGACAATATAATGTTCGCCTTATTATGTGTACAAGCGACGCAAGATGGCATATTCACGCGACCTCTGAATTCCTCCGTATATATGAATGCCTGCGAACACTCGAACATTCGCCGCACGCTATTATTTCCTCAGGCCGGATGGAATGTATCAAATGCTAATTTACTCGGGAATCGAGATTGAGAAAAACACGCTGGATTATGATGTTCTGCACCGCGTCGACAGTCAACTGCGCTTCTCCCTCTCGCGCCTCGCTCCCCTCTTTTTTTTTTGTTTGCTCGCGCCTCTGTCGCAATACCTGCATTACGTGTTTATGGAGTTTGCGAGCTTCCCGGTTTTGTTTATTCGCAGACCTAATTAGCAGTATAAGATGTATGTCGAATGAATATGTAGCTGAATAAATGCACAATTTTTTTTTGGTTGATGACACGTTATTAGAATATTAAATGGATCGGAAACTGTTTTATAATGTATAATTGTTCGTTGACATGGAAAAAAGTGTATTATGTAATTGACATGTAATAATATCATTTCGAGTGAAATAAATTTTGATAATCTTTCACCCAAAAAGTGAATGGATTATAAAATTTAAAGATACCAGATAGGTTGCCGCTGAAAATTTCATTAATCCAATTGTCAAAGCAGCGGCAAATGTCTTATCAGCTCGTCTGTTTCTACTGAAATTCAAATTACTTCTGCTCATAGAGATATAATCACCTTCGAATTATTAACCCAAGCAAAGCTCACACCTCATCTCGCCGAGAATCATATGAAAATTCAAGCCTCGCAACATCCTGCGCGAAACCCTCGCCCACCACGCCAATTTACATCAAGAGTCCAAACCCTCCCAAAGCCCGTATAACCTCTGAAATCCGGAAGTAGCCGAACGGCTACTTTACCCCCTTTCCCACCCACCCACCGTCGCCGCAACCTTGCAAGCAGCAGAAAAAGCTGCGCGCCAAGGCAAAGAGCAACAAACGTCAAATTCCAAAATCCGCATCAGCGATCTCTCTCTCTCTCTCTCTCTCTCTCTCTCTCTCTCACACACACACGCACGCTCACAAGAGAAAGAGAGGGAGAGAGAGAGAGGGGGTCGACCTTCATAAATCAGCGTCGTCGCATTCGCGCGGCGGACGTAGAGCTTGCAAGCTCGAACGGACCGAAGGTCGCGCGATGGACTCATCCCCTTCCCCCCTCCCCCTCCGCTATAATAAGAGAGCCGCGCAAACTCGAGAGGAGACCTCCCATCACTCCAACCCCTTGCGCGCGCATCTCGCGTGGGTGGAGCTTGCGAGGCCAATACATATGCCGGCAGCAGCGCCAGCAGCAGGAGCATCAGCGGCGGCACGGTTCGTCCGGAGCTTTGGCCATGACGATGGCAGTCGGCGCCAAGCCCCCAGTCCAAACTGAGCGCGCGCCTCGCGCCGCCGCCGCCGCCGCTCTCCTCTCTCTCTGTCTCTCTGCGTGTGAGTGTGCGCGTACGTGTGTGTGCGCGCGCCACGCCGCTGCGCGTGTGCGTATATATGTACGCGCGCATGTGTACGCACGTGTGTATATAGACGTATAGGACGAGGACAGGCAGCTAGACGGCGCGGTGAGCTAACTAGGTATCGACCTACACCTGCAGTACCACTAGCCTGTATATATACGTACGTGTCTCTCTCTCTCTCTCTCTCTCTCTCTCTCTCTGTGTGTGTGGCTGTGTGTGTGTGAGAGCTTTCGAGTAGTGTGTGCCAACGGATTCGGGGGCAGGCGAGGGGACCAACTTCCGCCATGATTGTTTCGCGTTAGCCGTTGACGTGTGCCAATTTTCCTTTACCTCTCTCTTTTCTCTCTCAGTTTCTTTTGCTCGCAAGGGTGGATTTTGTCTGGTGCTTTTTTTTTCGGGGTAACGATGGATTTTGCGCGCGCCCGGTTCTTATGCATTTGGACAACGGATTCGAAGCTTATTTTTTGTTGTGCGTGCACTGTTACGTTACCATTTGCATGTAGATGTGATCGAGGACTGTGAAAGATCTCAATTTTTTGTTTTAGTGTTCGAAGAACGTGGTCCTGGTTATTTTGTAATGACTGTGCATTTTTATTTTGGATTACGATGGCTTTACGACAGTAAGTTGTTCCAGGTCAAAACTAGCTTTGTTTCAACCGCTTCGTGTACAATGTTTCTCTCACATTGCGTGAGTTTAATAAGAAACATTAGTTGCAATATGTAAGCTTGTAAAATTCCAACTGCTGTAGTAGCAAGTTTAATAATATCACGATTGAAATTTGCTACCTCTTTGTGATGAAATTGAGGTACTTGTATGAATTTGTAAGTCAATTAGTGTTCTCATCGTTACTTACAATCATATGTGAAATGTTTTGCGAAACTGAACATAATAATACTTATCATAAAATATAAGTATTACAAAAAATATTTCTTTATCGCAAATCAAACCTGCATATTCGTTAAAAAATTTTAATTTATTTTCATTTTAATTAGCGCATGCTCGTGTAATTGTGCACATTCTCAATACCACATTTGCTAATGTCCCTATAATTTATGATTATTGAAAATATCACTGTATAAATACAATACGGTTTATAAAAATGATAAAAGATCGGATTTTATCAGTCGCTGTCGTTACTAATATATAACACTAAGCTAAACTGGCATCCGACTTGCGAATCATTTGCATCAGCATCCCAGATTGATATAATTATACAGAAGCGAAGGCTATAAGCGAATCTCGAAAGCGCGCTCGACCCGACGGCACTCGACGCGTCAAAGTGAACCAGAATTCAATTCGACGCTACTGATGAATTTCGATAAAGCTACTACGAAGCTCTCACTTTTAGCAAGAGTTATATTGGGATTTCAGCTTGATTTGTACGGGCCGGCCGCCACTTTGAGCGCAATATCCCAAAAACTCGTGTTTTACACGGGGTAACATGCGGATACACTTTATACCGAGTCTGAGTGAATGCCCATCCAACGTAGTGAATTCCCGCTTTCGTTCGACTGGGACTGTGTGCAAAATTAACCCGACTTCTCGAAATATCCCTGATTTTTTTTTTTCATAATTTTTAAAACCTTATCAGATAGAAAAAAAAAGTGAGAGAACTTGAAATACGTGTGCGATGGAGGGTTAGTTTTTCGCGATTGACTTGGCGGAAAAGCATTATAATAGTATATATGATTTTAATAAAAGTTAATGTACAAACAATTTCTAAAAATTTCATTTTTTCTTGTATACAAATACATTAATTAGCTGATTTTCAAAAGATACAATATCTCAAACGAGCGGCCATACTGCACAAGTTCAGTGACTCTACTGATAAATTCTATGTATGCTATACTTACAATTTAAAAATACACAATTTGTCTGAATAATATTGCGAGTAATTTCTGTACAGCGATGTACTCTGAATTAATCAAGTCCTATACACAAGAAAAGAATTCGATGCGAATTTTTCACACTTGTCTGGCCTGAATAATTCATGCTGAATTTCTTCTAAGATTAGCATTTCTCAAAGGCCTTGAACTTGAATTATTGTAAAGGACCATATTTTTAAAAGAGATTCTCTCAAATTTACTTATGCAAACAAACTGCTTATTAGCCGGGACTAATTTAAATAATAGCACTCGTTTCACTAGAATCTGCGCGAACCAACTACAAAAAAAGAAGAATCAGTTGGCTGAATGTGTAATCATGTACAATTTGACGTCGAGAGAGAATTAAAAAGATTGTCTCGACAACACGTTTTAATTGCATTTCGTAATAATAAACAGGCAAGGCGTTCAAGATTCTAATCTATTTTTAGACGTATAATGAGGAGCGGTTTTTCGGTTCTGCACATTTAGTTGTATTCGCGAGCGTCGTCTCGGATTCTCGCGAAATGAAAAATGTTCGAGCCTATTTGGCGAATTGCGAAAAAATTAGCCCCGTGTGGCAATGGTATAAAAAGACTCCGACGTTCGCTAATCGACGTGTGACATAACGGAAATGCCAGTAGTGTTGCACTAAACTGTTATTAGTTGGGTCTTTTAACGATATTTTTATGACTTTTTAAAGAGTAATTGCATTGCACGCGCGAATTTTCTTTTCCATCAGTTGGAATGTCAGCCCTTTCGTTAATGAATTAGAGCTGGAATTCACGCAATACGTATTAGTTTTTCGAGAGGGACGCCATGCATGGATAACCTTTACTGCGGAATAAAAAACAAATCGCGACTGATGAAAAGTGACTGGAACTAAATTTGTTTTTTAAGAGACATCATAAATATTGAACGTTAATCTCTTATTAACTTTTAATCAATAAAAATTAATAATTAACAATAAGAAATTAAATCTTGTCGATAACTTCGCGGAAATGCTGTTTTAAAATATTGAAAAATCGACGTTATTCAACACTTTTATATCTACGAGATTACATGCCGTATTGTTTTAATACTCTTACAACGATTATCTTTGTGTAAATTGCAGAGTCCTTAGATGCGAGCATTAATCAGTCATGTATTTTAAGAGAGAAAGCCTATCCGGACAAAATTATTCGAGCCTACAACATAAATGTAGATTTTATCTCAGCTCGTCCAGTTTTATTAAGCAGTAAAAATACAATTTGCGTATAGAAAAAAAGGCTAATTGTCCCGCTTTATCGGCCAGCATGAACTTTTCCATCCTCGACACACACGTTAACCCCAATAACCATAAAAATTAGCAATACTCACTTTCTACATTCGCACATTATTCTCGCACTGGTAAGTAAAAGCACGTTTGCACTATACCGATGCTTTACACACACACACACACACACACACACACTCATTTCCATCGAAAGACATCGGCACGCGGTCAAACAACAACAGCTCTCGCGAGATCTCGATCGAAACGCAGCTCACTCTCTCTCTCTCTCGCTTTATATATCTTGAGTATATATGGGCGCGAGGAGAGGTGAACATATACAGACGCTCTTACTTACGGTCTCTCTCTCTCTCGACCGGCGCCGCTCGCCCACAGCGAAGGTCGCGCGAGTCCCGCCACATCTCTCGTATACCTATATACGCTTTATGTACCATGGCTTTCGCGCGCTCGACGCGGCGGACTTTTAGAGCGGCTCGCACCGGCGTCGACGACGCACCATCGGTTCGTTTCTCGTGCAATAAACAGCTGCCGTGCCGGTTCCCTCTCTCTCTCTGTCTGCGCTAATATAACGCCAATTTAGCCGGTTTCTATTGGTTTCTTTTTTTGGTTCGTTGTCCCGTTTGCGATCAATGCGTTACACGTCAACACTTATCCTGTGGCAAATTCTATTATTATTCCAGATCAAATGTAAGTGTCGCGCGTGATAAAGATTATCGCATGAAGTGTGCGTGTGCAGCGGAACAACGACGCCAACAGCAGTAGCAGCAACGGAATTAACGACGGTGAATTAGCGGGGAGGAAAGTACCAGATATATATATATAAGATCGACAAGAGAGAAGAACGAGGGAGAGAGAGAAGATGGTGGCGACGAGGCTGCACTTGCTTCTCGGATTGCTCCTTTGCATCTCCGCGGCCCTGCCTTATGGTGAGTACTACTTCAAGCTTATATCAGATATAGATACCAGAGATGCGATTGAGATATCATGTATACATTTGATCGAAAGTAAAACATGCCGAGCAATTATTATATACGAAGTCGAAAGTTCTCTCGTCTGTTCCTTGGAATAGAATTTATTCGAGAACGCCTTGTGCCATTGGATATGAAAGTAGAGGCTTTGTATTTTGGATGTATTCTGCATTATTTATAATTATTACGAAGAGAAACTATACGATGAGAATCGGTACAGAAATATCTCACGTGCGGTCGATATAATTTATTTTTATGCATACATATACATATACAAGAAAGTTGATTTTTCCGCGTAAAAGAAGATATACCATAAAAATATAATTTCTCACTTTCCCAAATTTTTACACCGCTTTATAGATAGCCAGTAAAAAGCTGTATTATATACCGAAGGCGTTTTCAAGAAAATCTGCATAATACGCGGCGGAGCGATTCTGCCTTTATGTGCCTTGAAATATATGCTAATATCACGTTATATCCGCGGCGAACGATGTTATATTCGCTCCGCGGATTAGAAAAACCATTTACTTGTGCGGTGGAACAACTCGTTTTACCCTATATTCTTCCACACACACACCGCGAATCTCTACAAATAATCCAAAAACCGCACACGCGTGTTTTTACGTTGCCTTCTAGTTGTACCACACGCTTTTAAAGAGAGACGCACACAAGCACTCTTAAAGCGCGAATCGAAATTCTAGGATGGTGCAATTTTCGTGATGTGAAATTTCGAAGTTGTAAGCGCGGCAATTGCTTTCTCCGGTACGACGCGCGAGTACGAGAGGCCAACAACGTTGAAAATATATATTGTGAAAGTAAAATTTTCGTAAGCGTCCGCCTACAGGTAGGAATTATCCGCGTTGAAATTAGAGCGACGAATTATAAGTTTTAAGATAATTGTTATTTCTGCGTTAAATTCTCTGCTTTTTGAACGAGTTAATGATAGATCGTTGTCGTGCGGGTGAGTCTCGGCTGACTGGTGCATATTTTAGAAACTGGTTGGGTTGGGTAAAAACACGTTGGAGATTTTCTCGGTGATATTGCTCGATTTATTAGAAGGCGATAAGTACACAACGTTTAGTTTATCGTAATATAAAAATGTATACAGCATTTCGAATGTGTATCCGCGAATGTTTACTTATTCATTCGTCCGAACGCCTATAAAGAATGCGTATATACGTATACACTCTATCGATATAATCAGATACACGGAACGAGATTAAACCTGCGCAACGAGACACAGCGAACTTCTTACCTCTTGTACACCGGCAAATTCGATAAAAACTGTCAAAAAATTGGCACTACACAGGAGCCACACAGCCTGTAATCAAGGCATAAAATCAACAGCCGTTAAATTCATATATAGCCTATTCTAACGCATATATACACGCGCAAAAAAACCTATTTCGCGGCGTAGTTTTCTTTACGGAGACCCCACTTAAATATTGATGTGTTATAAGGAATATGCGCGAGCCAGAGCCGTTTTGTTTACACGATTGTACACGGATTTTACGAGCTCTCACACTGGAGCAAAGCGACCGAGTGCGTTTGGTATAATGCATGCACAGTCGCGGCGATGGGGGAAATATATATATAAGCGGAGCTCGAGCGAGGTGAGAAAGGAAAGTTTATATAGATGTGCACGCTCAATGTTATGAATCGATCGGCCGATGATCGAGAGATCAATAAAGAATAATTAAGGAAATACTGGGCAATAATTTATATACTTCTGATGCGTACAATTAATGAATCTCGCATTTGTTTATTTATCGTGGACAAAACATCTCCAATTTGTTATTTACGGGTTCGGCAATCGTCCCATTGTGAGTTGGCGCGCGTCTTCAACGATTTCACAATCATCGCATGCCTGTATACCACGAAATCACGGGCAGCGCTCGGTGTAGGTACATGTACACGCTAAATCTCACACGCGGAAGTCATCTCGTGGCAGTAATAGAGAAAACGCTCAGGCTCCAGGACCGAGAGCCTTAGAAACACGTTTTTCAGCAGCTCGAAGTATTCGATTTCCCCATCACTCGCACACACACACACACACGATCAACATCGCAACGGAGCTAAAATTAATTGTCAGCTAAATTCACGTCCATAAATAAATAAGAGACGAGGCACTTATCCACTCGTACACATCCCGTGTATGTTATACCTGCACGAACATTGTATAATATACTTTTGTTGTCCGAATACGCTGTACTCGCGTGCGACTATCGCAAAACGTGTGTGTGTGTGTGTCTATTGCGTGTGTGTTTGTGTGGATGTGGGTTGTTGCATAAGGCAGTGGTGTAGGGCCCGAGCCATGGCCTGCTTTTGCGACGCGAGGGGACTTTCACTTGCGGCTGACGCGCCGCGTTCGCGCGCATTTATATACGTGCTCTCGAAAATATTGTGTATATGGCGACATTGCGAGAGAGAGAGAGACCGACTTGCGAATGCTTTGTGATGGGACCTGCTGAGGTTCGGCGCGCTTCTTCAGATTTTTTTTTTGAAATAGAAATATTTCACGGGTTTTTGTTTGCTGTGTTTCGATGAGCAGGAAGATTTCGGGTGAATCGTTGACGTAATACTCGGAGAACTGGTTGTATAGAGAGGCTGCAGGGGAATTCGATCCGGACGACTCGATGGAGTTTTGCTTCTTTGATGAACGTATGGGTACTTTAAGTTAGCTGCGCAAATATGTTATTGCAGGGTGATTGCATAATTAATGCAGTAATGCTTGCTTCTGTATGTGCATTTATGCATAAGTGTTATGTCGTTTTTTTTTAAAAAAGCAAATGAGAGTTGAGCAAGTGTGATTCAAGTTGTGTCAGACAACTACAATGATACTAATATTACTACTCAATTTGTTGAGCTTATTAAATTCAAAATCTTGCCGATTTTTCTCATCCAAAACTTTGCAAATCTTATATGCATTATGGACGCCTTTATCACAATAATATTATTTAAAAATAATTAAATAAAAGTAGACAAATATCATGATAATAGCCCGGAAACAAAAGTTTTTCGAACAATAATTTTAAAACTATGATTTCACGAATATATTACATTACATCATGGCCGTACGTGGAAAGAGGTATCCTTTGGTCTCGAGGTCACAGACAACCTAAAAAAAATTTCCGAGGCTCGCCAAAACTTTTTATTCCTATCCCATAGCGAATAGCTGGCAACTAAATAAATCGCTGTCTACATCAGTAATGTTCAATCGATAGGTTTGCCCGTAAGCGAGGCATTTCTCACCGATAATTTACACTCTTGCTAGACCAGCACCATTGCAAGTACAATTTTGACCGCCATCCAAACGTATACCGAACCAACGAGTACAGGCATTTTTTTCTTTCCTCGAGCTACTGCTCTCGTGTATATTCAACTCTTGAATATTTACATACGAAATCTATGCTTTTTATCCGCTTTACGTTAATTACTGTACTGGTAAGAAAAGGTTCACGATTAACGGAAAAAAATTGGCACGCACTATTTGCTAGAGTGGTTAACATCTCTGTGACTTCGTTGACTTGCACACTTGTATTATATATATAAGTAGCTCGGGTGTTGCGTCTCACGCGTATACAACTCGCACGCGCGTTCATTACACTCGGATTTCCAATTTATCGTAAATCACTCGATGATGTAAATGTGGCAGCTGCTAATGCGCATATAATATAACGTACTTGCAAAACGGATTTTCTTACACCTATTTTCTTCTCTCTAGCTCGCGTGCGAAGTAAATTTTCTTTCCCAACCAGTCGTCGCGTCATTTTCTTACAAAGTTGTATATATATATATAGTGTGTACGTTTCCATTTGGTGACAAATTTGCGGTTGACCGTAAATCCTTAAAATCGATGTGAATGCCTCCGGTACAGAAGCGCTAATTGTATGTACCTGGTAAAATTGAATGCAAGTTGCGTTTGAACTTTACAACCAATATATATAACTCGCACCAAAATACTCAACGATCATTTCCAACGTCTACCTATGACACACCATACGCCAACAATATTCGACGATCCTATACCGCATAACGTACATATAAATATCTATATAATAGACTTGCACAGAGACATTAATCGATTGACGTTGCTGGGAACACGCGCACTGCACACATAAAGCAAGATTGAGAGAGTAAGAGAGAGGCGATGGCGCATGCGATCGGAAGCGAAATCTGAGATCTCTGTCGGATCCGATTGCGCTGCCACTCCATTACGCCTTGGGATACAGCTGCAAGACAAATACACACACACACACACACACACACACACGCACACACACACACACACATATATATATATATACGCTGCACCAGTCGCAAGATCGGGGTCAATATATCGCCCAGCGAATTTTCACTCCTCGCTCTCGTTGGCCCTCCCCCCATATATGCAGTGAATCGAGCTCACGATTGACGTAAATCGGCTGATGTACAAAAATGGATTAGGTTTTTGGTTTACACCGGTTCTCTCGGCATAAACTTCACTCTAAAAAGTTCGCAGCAATGCAAACGAGCCGCGTCCATCGCTGTATAACCTGCGACAATTATTCTCAGCAGCGTCGATCAGTTCCACGCAGTTGAACATCGAGAACTCGTGCAAGCGGTTGACTAATCGCCTAATATATATGTATAACCAAAGGATGGAAAAGGCGAAAACGCGCGGATGCATTAGCGATGAATCTTATTGTATATATAATGTATACACATGGAGTTTCACGGAGAATATTGTTTTCGTCGGCTCACAAATTGCCGGCGTTTATACGGCTTACGGGGATTATTCCGAGTCCCCGTTCGCTATATACGCGCTTTAAGCTCCGTGCCGCAAGGAAAACAGTCGAGACGAGGGCTATATATATGTGTGTGTTTACGCGTAGACTGGGATCCGCAGGATTTTCGATAATACACCCTCGTGTTGCTGCACTTTCGGGACTTGATCGATTCTTTTGCGCCCGGAGCGAATTGCTTTTTTTTTTATATCGTAGTGCGTATTAGTCGCGTGTGTTTGTTAAACGAATTACCGTTTATTTGGTGACTGCTCGAGTTTCTGCGTTATGAAAAATAAGATGGCGACCCGAATAAAAGATTTCTCTTTTGTAAGCGCTTTTGACGAAGCCTCGTATAATCTCTACGAATAATAAATGTTACGTTTCTCTAACAACTCTCGATATGTCACTCGTAAAGCTTAAAAAAAAAGCTCAACTCGCAAACCACAGCGTGAAAAAAAAAAGCTCAGCTCCTCGAGAGCTCATCATATACGTCTAGCGCGCAAGAAGCCGCTTCATTTTCAAAATTGCACAAAGAGAGGACGTTGGAGGGTAACAAAAAAAAAAAAGAAGCGCAGCAGGCCCTTCCATAACGAGCAAAGTTCGCGCTGCGAGAGTCCGCGAGTTTGCCTTTCCTGCGCGGCTCGCGCGTCGCATTTTCTTTCTTTTTTTCTCTCCATTTTTCTCTTCTCCGTGCAGCAGGGCACCTGTATGCCGCTACAGTCGTGTTTCGCACGCGTGCATCGTCCAACTCTCTCTCTCTCTCTCTCTATCTCTCTTTGCGTGCGCTCGTAGAGAGGAGGACAACAAAAAAGGGTAAAGAGATAAAGATGGACGAGCGAAAGAGAGAGAGAGAGAGGGAGAGAGAGGAAAAAGCGCCTTTGGCGCCGAGACAATGACCGAGGCCTTTTTCTTCCTCTTTTAGCTGGGCTTTTCACTGCCTCTTTCTCTCTCTATTTCTCTTTTGGCGCAGCTCTCGTGATCCTTTGGTTCGACGGTGGAGAAAAAATCTCGTTAAAATGCATTGTTGCACGCGCTTCTCCGCGGACCGTGCGCATCCGCGCTAAGCTGTACCTACGCGCCCGCGCTCGTGATTTCTGCCCGAGCGGAGAGATTAAATTTTGCAGTTCGACTTTTAATGCTCTTATGTGTGCTCGACGATCGCGCTGTTGCTCCTGCTGCCCCTTATTCTTCGTCTCACTTTTCTATCTGTTGTCTTTTTATTCGCTCTCTTTATTTTGCATCAGTGCTGAGTGAAAGATGGGGGAAACCAGGGCAATTGTTAATGTTCAATAACTTTTCCTGTAGCGTATCAATCTGTAGTTGCGTTGTTTTTGTGTATGTATACCGATGGAAATGAGTAATTTTACTAATGTACAGATTCACTGTTTGGAGATGAAAATTAATCGCTAAAAGAGCCGTTGGCGCAGTTTTTATTAACGTTGATATATTTCTTCCTCAGAGAGAGCAAAATATATGTATATTTGTAGGATAAGCTATTATTGGTTGATTAATTTACAAATTTTTATACAAATTATTTTAAATATTGAGAATATTAATATAGTAATTGTTTATTATTTATTTATAAATTATATATCACATATATATTGGAACAAATAATTAGATACGTGCCAATGTTTTTTATATTTATATATATCCAGCAGCGTCAATAAAAATCCGTGCAAATTACTTTTGCAAAGTCCTGAGGTATATACATAAGCGCGTAAAACGGTCGTTCGTTCATTCGCGCGAATGACGAGAAAACGCGTTAATGGTTGTATTGAACAAATTGAATATTGGCAAAACGATTACGCATTGATAAAAACGATTTATATTTACTGATAAAGCGACCGAAAACGACTATTAAATGTAAGTAAAAAATGAATTGCCGTAATCCGCGGAGCAAACAAAATATAACGTTGGGATGTGAATGAGATGCAAAGTGCTTTCTTTTCATGCACAACTGCATATGAAGAATTATGCGTTCAAAATGGAGTAAAAAGTATTAAAAATGCAACAAAAAAAGATCTATTTAGATGGTCGTATATGGGTTACATTCTGTATCAACTCCAAAGTATCAAAATACATTGATGCTTAATATACATAAATATTTTCAGCCCCGTCAAATCTAAAAGCGGCAGCTCTGAAAATCTCGTTATCCTCGCCCTATACATTTCAACTGAACCACAATTCCTTCTCGAAACTTCATATAAAGATATAATTCGGTGCACAAAGCGAGCAATAACGAACTCTGCAGACGGTAGAGTATCTCCAGCCGTTTATTTAGTTCACCGCTCGGACAGAGCAGCAGTAGCAGCAGCAGCAGAAAGAGCTGCTACAGAGCACCGACCTAAGCATTTTATCCGCAGGCCGAAATGGGGGAATTGCATCCGGAGCGAGTGAGCCAGTGGATTCCCCTTCCCTACTGCGCAAAGCCCCGAAGCTCGCGTGAGAACTCAATCCCTAGCTCGAGCTTTTCGCTCTGTGGCTCGAACCGCGCAAACTCGATCCCTGCCTGCAGTGCAATTGCTGTGGATATATGCTTAGCAAAATGAGCTATACTGAACTGTTTCACATTTGCAATTGAAAACTGGATTTATAATTGTCTGGTAAGTGTGTATTTCAAAAGTTGGAAGGGCATTGAAGAAAAGCGTTTAAAAATTGGGTATATTAATATTTTTGTCCGCACACCGTTGTATACCTCACCTATCAATGCTCACAGACGAGAAACACGCATCTTCCTCTCCCATCCGCAAATTCTTAAAGCTGGAGCGCGCGCCGAGTCTAATCGTAAAGGCAAACCATTGGAAAATCCGGGATGGCTTACACATGTCAATGCGCCATCGACTGCGGCTTCTCTCTCTCACTCCTTTTGCCATTCAGCCACGCGCGCGCCTACGAAAGCGTGAAATGTCTATATATACGGTATTATATAATCGATATCTGCGAGTTCGGTGTATTGTTGTTGTTTCGCACGCTTATGTGCGCTGCGGGATCGAATTGTTTAGGATTTAGCGAGCGCGAGATGCGAATGGACTTTGAATTAACGTCTCGTGTACAGGGGTTTGCCGTTATTAATCTTATAAGATTAGTACGAGTAAGCTTTTTCGTTAGTCGATAGTACAGTCACATCGCCGATTAGCTGCTTTTTACAGTATTGTTTATTAGAAATACGCAATTAATTTCTCGAATCAAAGTTAAAGTGCTTAACTGCTTCGTGTGGTTACAATACAATTGACCTAATTGCGTATGAGAACCTTTATTATATTGTCCTGATGAGAAAAACAGTGACTCGCAAAGACTGAAAGAAAAGAATTCATTTCACCTTGAATATACACTTCGATATCCATCGTAAAATGATCTTTATATAAAACTACCTGCAGCTATGTACTGTATTCTCACTGAGTACATGTAAAAAGTATGACTCAATTCACGCAGCCTTTAAACGTCTGTCGCGAATCAATCGCACAAAATGTATTTAACAATGTCAATCGCCTAAAGGTATGTAAAAAAAACGCCATCTACATGACGTGTCCACTTCCAACCACCCATATATACATATGAACGGCGTCATCGGCAGTTCGCGAAATCAGAGCAATCACGCACTCATCATAGATAATGGTGTCCGCGCGTGCGCTACAAACAGGCCTCGGGCGAGCCCTCGATCCACTTTTTCGCACTCTCTCTCTCTCGCTTCGCATCTTATTAATCCCGCGGTTTACACACACACACACGCACCGCCACACTTTCGAATGAATAAAGCCAGGAGAGGCAAGAAAAAAGGAAACATCCACTTGGAAATATATATATGTAAGGCCACGGGTGCGCGCACATCCGCGTGTATAGGTGGCGTTGACCGTAATGAATCGGTGACCTTGCCTCCTCTCTCGTGGCCTCGTTTCTCCTCCGCCTCCTCTCTCCTCCTTCTTTTTTTCTTTTTTTTTCTCTTCTTTTTCGAACGACCGAATAATAAAGGCTCAATTTCGCGTTGCTTCTTAGCGGCTTTCTCTCTCTCTTTCTTTTTTTAAATTTATATACGCGAGAGAGTAGAATATGGCGCGCCTGCAGAGGCCAGCCGAAGGGTTTCGCTATAAAGATTGATTCGCGTGGCCTTCGACTATTTGCTGCACGGAACCTATATAGGGAGATTTGGCCGTTTCGAGTGCGCGCGCGCGCGCGTAAAACAATCGATTGTAAATTTGCCAAGGTTCGAGATTAATAGTTTCACTTTTTTTTCGGCGCAAAATTTTTAGCGCTCCATTTTCGACGATCGACTCATTATGGTATATAACATAGATTTCGCTTATACCGCAAGAAAGCACATTTCTATATAAGCAGCAAGAACTTTAGGTATAAATCACATGGTCAACTGGCAAGAAGTTATAGGTACCAATTAGTCACGATTAGAGGATAAATCACAACTAAAAAGGCCTATAAGCCCTGTACACTTTGGGCATAGCTGAACCGTTACTTATAAACCGGATAAAACCTTACTCCCATCTGCGAGGTGCAGAGCTCCTTATATGTACACAACCGGATAGAGTAAGCATTTTAATGCACTCTAGTCGCGATGAGCTGCCCCCGAACGGTCACTAAAGCCAACATAAATCCCAAACAATGAACCCATCTCGTAACTCCGCTACTGACCACAATACTCCTGAGTTTACAGCAGCATCGTGCAGGAGAGTAACGAGTGTATGTACGTACGCTGGCAAAAACTCCGCCGTTAAATATCGTGCCGACTTCAATTTGCCCTTTCTCTCTCTCTCTCTCTCTCTCTCTCTTTCTCTCTCCATAATTTACAGCTTCACTCCAATTGGAATTTTGCTGCCGGACTCGCGCGCATATGGAGCTTTGTGTTGTTATTACGATCGCTTAAAGCCTTCCCCAACTCGCAGGTATATATATACCCTGAAATATGAGAGAAAGAGAGGGAGAGAGAGAGAGAGAGAGAGAGAGAGTCCTTTCGAGTAATTGAAATCGCCTGTAAAATGGCCCCTAGCGACTTGTATATATGTACATATACATATGCATATACACGCGTATACGTGCAGTGTATGTATACTTGTTGCTTAAAACGGCAGATGTGCTGCTACTGGCTTTTCTCTCTTTCCCTTTGAATGCGGCGTTCTCTCGAAAAGCGAATTGAGAGCGAGCGAGCCTGCGGTCTGCCATTAATCGCTCCCCGAGAGAAACGATGCGTCTATTAGTACATTCGGGCTTTCGATTCTCTACTAGTGCCTGTATGTGTGTGTGTGTGTGTGTGTGTGTGTGTGTGTGTGTGTGTGTGTGTGTACGCGTTTTAGTGTATGCGTTTGCTGTTTGTGTTGGCTGCTATTCTGTGCGCAAGGGAAGAGTTTGTGTGGGTAGGTGTGGGTGATATGGATTATAAGAGAAGGTGGTTTTCGATATTTCGACATTTTTTTTTTTGTTTCATTGTTTCTTTTTGCTACGACGACGGTTGCGATAAGCGCAATAGAAAGTCGGAGTGTAGGGTTATTGGGAATACTTACAGATACGTTGTTGTTGAAAAGGTAGGAATGTCGGGGGATATTGTTTTTGATTCTGTTCTTAATTATTCGTTTGCAGAGTTTAAACATCATTTATTAAAAAGTATAATTTATTTCGTTTACATGCTGTTATAATTGTTTGAAACATAAAAAATTGATTAAAATTATAGAAATAATTTTTAAAGAATACGTACTTAATTTAATTGAATGTTTATTGAATATCGCCGTTTTCTTTTGATTTAATCTCATTTCGAATGTAAGGTAATTAAAAAAAAAAAACTTATTTACCATACAGTTTGAAGGTAAACTAAAATGAAGTAAAAAAAGTTAGATGGAAAAGTACTTTAAAGCTACGTAATCAAGGCCTTAATTGACATTTTGCAATCAAATTACCCGGAGACCTTCTTACCCACATAAAAGCGTTACATGGACAACAATTAATGATATATTAATAAAAGTGTATATATCTTTTCCCAAAACATTAATAGTTAAACTTCAACATTTTTTCTTTATTTTCTTATAAATTATACATTTACATCGTCATTATACAAATTACTAAATTAATTACGTCAATGTCTTCCAACTCTTCTATATCCAACCTTCTTTTCGCAGCTCATCGTGAATACACCTCACCACTGAATGTGCAATACCGCACTTACCTTCCGTTTCTTCTATTGCTGAAACCAACAAAATTCCAATTTCCAAATACGCGTAACCAATTTTAACATGAAATTTTATCAATTTAAGGATAAATAAGATAAATAAGTATTCAATTGAGTTTACCATTAGTAGCGCAGGAATTGACTAAATCCGTTATCTGCTGTTTGCCTATTTGTTGCGACACGTCCTCCATCTTGGCTATAATTGCGTTTATATTGATGGTTTCGTCGTCCATCTGCAATGATCAAATATTCGATTCTTCAAAAATAATCCACACGCATTAAAGATTTGCATCTATTCATTAATTCCTTACAAATCGTTCTTTTTCCATAGTACAAGCTGCGATGCATTGAGCTTTAGTGTCGTTGCTCGATTGCAAAGCTTCAATGAAGTCATCTGTCGAATAGATTCATAGAAATTCATCGAATCTTCATTATTTAATCAAGATATACAAAGTACGAATCTGCATGTAATGCGTTTTAAAAGTTATGATCAATTAAGTACCTCTGCTCATGCCACTTTCGACCAAACATGACTTAAAACTCTCTGCTACCGGGGAAACGTGACCATGAATACGCACCTTTGGAAATTAATAAACATACATAAAGTTGAGTGAGTCACGTTTCAAACGACGCGATTTAAATGTTATTTATGTGAACATTAACCTATTTAATGTCTACTGTGTATTTCGTATTAACGATTCTGGTATTTAATTATCTACGCTTAACGAGGTTCGTAAAAAATCTTAATAGTCTTGATGATTGAGATGAAAAATCTTTAATTTTTTTTCAATTTTATACAATTATTTGATAAATACCTCGGAATGAAATCAGAGTTTAGGAGTGTTTACAGAGAATTAAATACACTTCATCTCTCGATCCCGATACACCACAGCATGTGCAAAACGTTATTAGCGATTAAATACATCGAAATGCAAAATCGAATCCACTACCACTTAATACCACAGCACTGAATAAACTACGTTCCACTCACCGCCATCGACGACACGCAGAAAGCCAAAAGCACACTCTTCATTTCGGCAGGTACCCGCGCCAGACGAGCCTTCAAAATTTGCTTGACGAATGAAAACTCGGATGCAGGGGTATGTGCATTTATACAGGCTCATACGAAATGGCCATTCCCGAGTGGATCTTGCGCCAGCGAGGAGCATCGTTAGCTGAATACCGCATACCGCAACCCAAATTGCCTTCATTATTTCACAAGCCCCGAGTGTGAGACCTCCAAAACGCGCCGCGATGTAAAACATCACTTATAGTACACATTTCGTGGAACAAAAAAAAACCCGCACTACTGTCCTACTAACGCGCATTTTTCTTCTGCTCGAATAAATGAAGTCGCGAGCAGATAACGAAATCAATGCCGATATTAAAAAAAGAAAAAAAAAAGAAATAAGAGTCAGATTCGATCCAGGCTCGACTCCCCGAACACCATTAATCGGCGTAAATGCTGTTTTGATCAGTGGAAAGTAAGGCGTTTCGCCCGATATCAAGTGTTTCGCTCCCTCTTTCCGCAAGCCAAATCAGGACTCTATTGATGTGGCATCGGCGCTGTCCGAGCGAGCTCCCGAAATAAATGACATTTGTGGGGAATCGAGTGTTCCTTTCTCTCTCTCTCTCTCTCACCCCCTGTATCCTCATCCCTTTTTTCCCGCCTCGTCTCGTGTGCATATAATCTCTCTTGGCGCTTTCCCGCGGGAATTCGAGGACTCGGGTGGTGCTCAGGAGCTTTGGGACGCAAATACACCCTCTCTCACTCACTCGCTTCTAGGCTTGTAGTGACAAGTTCCGATCGGAATGATCCACTTTGCCAATCCCTTGATTTCATCGGTCGGTTACCTACCCTCGCGGTGATCAAGTTCTATCGTAGATTCTCATTTTTTGTTTCTTTCCTTGCATATAAATGGTATGCGATATAGAAGGCTCTAATGACGAAGTAAGCTGCGCGAGTTGATTTTAGAAAGGAAAAAAAAATTGTTTTTCCATCTGCGGAAAGTCCGATGAATTCCTTTGTCAAACAATCTCCAGCGTAGCGAATTAAATGGTGGAAACGATAGAGTCGAGGGGGCCTGAGAGAGAGAGAGAGAGAGAGAGAGAGAGAGAGAGAGAGAGAGAGAGAAAGAGGAGAGAGAGAGAGTGAAAGGATAAATAAAAGCTGGGTATAGCAGAAAAATAAAGCGGCGGGGTCAAAGAGCTGGCCAAAAACGCAAAGGGTATTGAGGAAACAATTTAACTAATGGAAGTGTATCGCTTTCACAATGCCGAGGCCTACGGTGTGTGTATGTGTGTGTGTGTGTGTG
>UELV01079866.1:0-11944 GCA_900490015.1 Megastigmus stigmatizans | reverse complement strand
TATATATATATAGAGAGAGAGAGAGAGAGTAAAATGTCTATATTTAAAGTATCAATTCTTCTCAATCAATTATATCGAAATAGCATTTAGTTCACTGGTCAAGTTCTACATTGCATAGGCTATTATTGTGACATCCGCTAAGTAATAAGTAAAAATATATTAAATAAGGTATTATAAAATTAAGTCGAAAGCGAAATAAATAAGGCCTTTTGGAGTTCACTTTTAAACTGAATTAATTCGGTTCCAACCCATTCCATCGCGTTATCAACGTCTTCTAGTCTGGCATTTATTTGATGGATTTGCGTATCCATATGTTGTTAAAAAAGACCTTTATGATATGCAGGAATCATTTTAATTTTTTAAATTTACTATCTCGATTTCATGCGTCTTTATTCGCAGATAAAAAAAGAAAAAAATAAGGAGTCTAAAAAACGCTTCTTCAGTCTCTGTTCGGACGCCAATGTTCACGCGTAAATATTGCTTCCTCAGAGAGGAAGCTTTGTATCGATGAGAAATTTTTTTTTTCCAAAAATGCTTAACAACATTTTTTAAGACTCTTGGAATAAAAATTGAGTAGTTTTAAAAAACTTTTATTCGTGTCTCTCTCTGTGTGTGTGTGTGTGTGTGTATGTGTGTGTGTGTATGTGCATGTATACCTATGTATCTCGAAAACGAATGTACCGATTTCAAAGTATAAATATTTGTTTTACTCGGTTAATTTGTCGCACGACGGCTGAAAAAGAAATTTTAAGGTTCATTGATTCTCTTTGGTTTTATTTCAGAAAATTACTTTTGGATTTTTGGTTTTTTAACTTTTTTTGTTAAGGGAAGTTTAATATTTAATAAACTTACAATATGTGTTTAAAAGAGCATTAAATTACCTACAATTTGACCAATTATTTTTTTTAAATTCCTTGTGTTATTCTTTTGTTATTTCGAAAAATGTCTTTTTTTGAAACTGTGATTATAACTTTAAAATTTCTTTATTAATCATTATGAAGTTCTACTCAACTTTATAGATTATTGCAAGCATCAATCTGTTAAATTTTCGGGCATTAAATTTTATATTTTTTTGAGTAATTAACAATATTACGAAAAATATCGGTTTTCTATGGGATTCAATAACAGGTGTAAAACTGTTTAAATCTTTTCAAAATTTTATATATAAATAGCATTTTTGTTCCTTGAGAGCTGTATATTTTTTTTATACATTTGGATAATAAGTTTTGAAGATATTTCAATTTTTCTGATTTTTATGATATTTTTGAAATATTTATATTTCAATAATGATTTGATGGAATTTGATGTTTAATATCTCATTTTATTTGTATTTTCAAATGCTTTTAGAATATACTTTATTGAATTATAATTTTTCAATATTTGGTGAATGAATTTTGTTTAAAAAATTTAGGTTATGTTATAATTAAAAAGTTTTATGTTTTTGCTTAATCGAAAATATAGATTGATTAATAAGATGTATTTTCAAAAATTTATCAATAAAAAATATATTTTTAGTTGTACCAAACGAAAGAAAGTAAAATTTTGCATCGAATACAATTGTTTACTTGATTTTGATAAGTATAAAGTTTCGAGATAATTAAACCAAAAGAAATAAATGCTGTAGATGCGAGAGAGCCGGCAAATTTATTTATAATTATTAATTTATAATTATTATTATTAATTTATTTATATATATTGGAACAAAACATTAAGTTATATGAAGCTAAGTGCCAATGAATTGGCAGCGGTTTTATTTAATCACGAAGGATTCAATTACAATTTAATTTCTGAATTAAAACTACTTTCTTTATTTATGCTTCCGCTATGATAAAAATATCTTAAATATTGGTTAAAGCAGTAGATGAAAGCAGAGATTTTAAGAATTGTACTCAATTAACACAAATTTGTGCCAATTAGAAAATGGGTCCATCCGCTTTTTAAGTTGCACTTACATTCTACGTTATATTACAACGATCAATAAATATTTTCAGAGAAACGGGTCTACAGATTTCGATGGATATAGCAATGTCGCAACGGGTGTGGATAACATTGCTAATCTTGGAAAGTTAAAAATGTGGAATTACATGGACACTACGCAATATTATAGAAGTCCTTGTAATGCAATCGAGGGAAGTGCCGGAGAATTCTGGCCCCCGTATAGAACCAAAGAAGACATCAGACTCTTCACGGCTGATATATGCAGGTAAGACATCGATTTGAATGTGTAATTCATGCAGATCTGCTACAGGTTTTCTAGATAGAGATGGATTCAGTGATAAACACTTGGGATGTTTTTTGCAGGTGTTGACGGAACTAAGAGCTCTTTTATTTACTAAAAGCATCTCATTCGAGATGAGAATTATAATAATTGTTGTATATGTACATTAGTGTATTTTATTATAAATACTTTCTTTAAATTAATACACACAATTGAATAGCTCAATAAATTTTGAGAAACTCGCGCGTTTAAAGAATCTTCCTATGTGGAATGGGCATTTCCGTATTGATATTTGGTTACTATTTTTAGATCTAATGTTTTCACCGTCAAGTAAAGAAACACGTAACCATGAGATCCATAATGCTTTTCAAATTCAAATAAGTTATCCTGCGAAAAGTACATGTAACGCAGTAGCAACAACAAATTAACGGACTGTTTTATTTTGCAGACCAGTGACCTACGAGTACGATGGCACAGTCGATCACAAGGGTATAGAAGGCTACAAGTTCTCGCTGGGCAAGAAGACTCTGAGCAACAATACGAGGCGGCGTTATCCGCACGAGCAAGCCAAGTACTTCGAGCCGACGACCACCACGGAGGATTTCTTCGTTATCGATCCGACAACACTGAGGCCGGAAGACGAGGACGAGGATAGGGACGTGGTGAACGAGGGCCAGTGCTTCTGCAACGGCGACTGTTCCCCAATGGGCGTTATCAACATCACTGCCTGTCGTTATGGAGCCCCCGGTTTCATTAGTCTACCTCACTTTCACAAGGCTGATCCTGTACTCAGGAATCGCATTAGTGGCATGCATCCCAACGATAAGGATCACACTTTCTACATCACCCTTGAGCCGGTAAGATCTGTTTGTATTGCACGAGAGCTGCTGGAATCAGCTGATTTTATTATTTGTGAATAAAGCGCGAATGACGTAGTAAGATGATAATTTCATGTTGCCTCTTATATTGCTGTAATATCTTGTGGATCCAGTATTGAGACTGTACTATTATTTAAATGTCCAAAATACTATTGATCCAAATTGTAATCAGAGACATTTAAATATCTATCGTGGATGCTACCTATTTTATCGACGCTTTAAATTTATTTGAATTTGAATGATTTACAGCTCAGGGTGTTAAAAGAGTGAAACGTCAATTTCAAATACACTTAAGTATTGTGTTTATTTGTAATATAAGAATAAGTTATTTTTAGAAAAATTGGGTACTTATTTCAAACATTGATACATTCAAATCTTGATTTATATTAACAAGAAGCAGCACCAATATTGTAAAATCGATCGTCACGTGACTACAAATTGTAAATATTTAGTTAGAACTACACGAGAGGAAGGAGCAAATATTGTAATGTCATTCACTTCTATCGCACATCTTAATTGCATACAAAAACAAAAGCAGGAATAGTTAGTAAATCCAACAGTAAGACCCATCATACTATTGTAAACCATTGTTACTAAGTCATGCAGTCTCATAACGAAAAAGTATAAGTTATGGAGATGTTACGCAACAACAATTACTACATTTTTTTTTATTCATATGCACTATCTATTTTTCAGACAACCGGTATCCCGATTGACGTAGCTGCTCGACTGCAGGTTAATATTATGCTACATTCTTCGAAGATCGTGAAGTAAGTATAATTCAAGAAATTTAAGATAGTTTAAGTCAAGGATTATGATTTTTAGAGGATCTAGGGTAACCATCTATAAATTTCGACACGCACATGAAAACGTGTGAAATTCACATTTCCGGTTTGTCGTTTATTACGTGAAGTAGACGCAATCTCATAATTCATGAACATTTTTTTATAATCTATTCTCTATCTTATATAAGTAAAGCAATCATGAACACATTATAAGAAAATGTCCGTTATGTAGCATGAGTTGCATACTGATTAAAATTAGTCGCTTACGATTTTTAGATACAAATTTTTGATTCGACAGTTAAAATTTTGAATTAAACATTAATGATTTTTTTAACTTTTCAGACTGTTGAAAGGTGTTCCTACGATATATTTCCCAATGTTCTGGTTCAATATGAGAGCTGGAATTCCAGATGATATGGTTTGCAATTTGAAGTTGCTTCTTAATTTGCCGACAATAATGATGTATACGGGATTAGTATTGATGCTCATCGGCTCTCTTCTCCTGTTTGGCGTAGCTATAATATGTTATGTAAATAATCGACGTCGATTACCCCAGGTATTTATCGTATTTAAAAAAAGGATAGATAATTTTGTTTATTCATCGTATAGTTTGCGCATAAAATTTCTAAAAGCTCCGTAGTCCATTTCATATTATAATAACATTAAGAATTATTTCCAGAATAAATCTGACAAAGCGGATTCTTCGCGGAAAAAGACGGAAATGGTCTACATGGACAAAACCGGTGCCATTGAGGATGCGCAGACGAGAACCGATCGTCGTCTGTATCCAAAACTCTAATGATCGATTAACAGGAAAAGTAATATGTTAATCTAAAAAGCTAAGGTGATGATAAATTTTCCGTGCTTCACTCACTTTTATACGAAGTATCAAATTTCCATGCGAGAATTAAGTATAAGCATTTCCTCAAGGCATCGATTCTTTGACAGCGTGTATACATGTACACCGTGTACATGTGTGATGTGTAACAGATGAAAACGTCCTTTGCTTCAATACGCTTAGAAATAGTTACATGACCATTGCCATTTCGTAATTGTGTATCGACGCCGTTACAATTTTGTTATAAGATGTTGATAGAACAAGGAAGATGATCAGCTATGTCACCGAAACTTTTTGCCATAATATAAAAGAAAAGAAAATCTTGACACAGCTAAAACGTACGCAAGATGTATGGACTTTAAGAGCTATATCGATAGCATTAATAGCGCTAACCATCTAATGTTTTTTTTAATTATGTTATCGCATTGATCCAACAATCAAATACTCCAAAGTCTCTTGTTTTATGCATGGATGTGCATAAACATATATCCCAGTTCTATACAACATTGCTGCTATAATAAGACAATGTTACAAAGTCAATAATTGGTTAACGTAAGATCAACACAACAAAGTGATAATGTAGAGTAAGTTCATAGTGAGCGAACTTTTTATTCGCGGACCAATTTGTAAGGATTTACCAAGAAATATATTGGGTTCTGGTTCAGTGATGATTTTTTGAGATAATATTTTTCTACCGAATACATAGAGATTATGTGGGTAGTGCTTTATACAGTCTCAATACCCATGAGTCCGTCTCTGTCTCTTTAAGGAACGTACAGAGTGTAGAGGCTTGTACTACAAGTGAAATACAGCATTCCTTTAATCTAAATATATATATTCAATGTTTTTGTATTCTGTTTAAAAATATTATCTGAGCTAGTCACTGCAGAACCAACACTAAAGCTATTTTTGGCTAATCTTTAGGCCTCGTAACTCGAGAATCGAATTTTTTCGAGTGCACATGTTATAAAAGTTGTAAGGAAAATCTTATTGTTGAGTTAAAAGTATTATGTCTTTACTTTTAAATGTGACATTAAGTTTGTTTACAGCGTAATAAAATTAATTTAAGTGGTACATTTGAAGACTATAAAGTATAAATGAAGTTCAAGGAGTTAGAAATTAAAATATAAATGGTATTCATCAAGATTGATAATTAAGATTAACCAAGATTAATTACTACAATTTTGAATTAGTTACACTAAAATTATAATTTAAAATTCAAAAAACGCAATCTGTTATACTTCTTAGTCTCCGAATACTTGACATATTTTATGTTGTTAATTTTCCATTGTCATTATTTTTTAAAGTAAATATCTTTTAAATTAAAACACTTTTATTGGTGATAATGCAGCTTAATACAAATGATCAAGTTACATTGTAGTACTTGTGTTATGTGTAATGCTCGAATAATAGAACTCATTCGTTGATACAAATAACGACACTAAAACTATAAGAAATTTATATTTATATACAACTTTCTTATTAGTACAACATGTTAATCAAATTACTATAAAATTTCTATAAGAATGTAATGTATTTAATGTAAATCTGAGAGACGCAATATATTTTGAAAACTTTGCAGAGTGTCTGAACTTTTATTAAAATATAATTCTATCATTTGTTCAGTAAGAAAATTATCATATCAATAGTATTTTAGTGTCCTCTTTAATAAAAGTAAAAAAAAAAATGTAAAAAGTATACACATTACGCAAATATTAATCTGTTACAGAATAGTTATGAACGTTTCGAACTCTTTCACAGTATAAATAAAGTAACGGTAATGTAAAGACTATAGAATTTTGTATAAATGAATCGAAATGTATTGTATAAATTTAATCATCTACGAAAATATGATGAAAATCTTTAAAGGATGTATCAATTTCCGGACTGGAGGTTCTCTCGAAGGACACAAACGTGCCTTGCATTTTTTTAAAGACGAGGTCAATGTCGTAAATAAATTTTAATATGAACGACTCGTTCATTCTCAGCAACGTGCCATGCCATTTATAATATTAAGTAATGTATCGTTAAAATAACACAATTTCACAATTCATCTATCTCGTTTGCAACCATTCGAATACTCTAATTTAGTAGGGGTGAAATTGAACTGTCTTAGACATCAGAATTAAAGTAATTCATTTTTTAAGTTTTTATATAATAATTGAGTAGAGTGTCTATAAATTTTCTTGTACATTCGGAATATCTGCGAATTAGAGGCAAGCAATGAAATAGGAGAGAAAAGTACACTATAAAAATAACATAGCTTAAGCATATGTTCGAAATAATCGATATAATAATTTTGTTAATAAATATAATTGATATATATAGTTTATTGTAATAAGGGATTACTGTTTGTTCATCTTCACATATCGTCGTGAAAAACCAAAGTACTATGATTTCCGGTAAATTAGTGAACTATTTACCACTACGTATGTATGTTTATACAACCATTATCATGGTAATTTTTTGTGTAAAATCATATTTTGTAAACGGCTAGAAGTTTTCATTTTTTCGTTAAGAAGGAATGATACAAAATTTATAAAATAATATTAAATTTAACAAACGTCTAATTTTTACAAGAATGTTTTTTTACTATGTATAAAATGATTGTGACACATGTATATATCATTTAACAATATATTCAACATTACAATTCCTTAAAAAACGCTCTCAAGTTGATGGTGGATTCTAACGTTTAATTAAATTAATTATACGACTATAACAACAATTTTGGTAGAACAATTAAAATTATTATCAATTTAAGGATTAATGTTTCTGTAGGAGATGTTACGTATATCAGTTAAGGATAGGCAAATATAAAAATGTCACCTATAGTATATACAATATACAAAAGATTTTTGAAGTAATATACACATTTTTGTGATGTGATAAATCGAAATTGTACATTTATCAAACGTAATGTTATAAATTAATAAATTTTGTATTTTTAATACCAGAAATTTATAAAATAAATTGTTTTTTGCGTAATATTTTGTATTGCTTATAATAAAAGTCTATCATTTATATATTTATTGTCATTATTTACGCCTGCACATTTATTTGAATTAAAAACACGCTTCATAATTCAAGTTATAGATTATATTATTGTTATTTTATTGTTTGAGAGTATATTGTTAAAGTGTTAACAATGCAGGTTATAGTATCGTACGAGAAAATTCATTTAAGTTATACTTATTGAAATTAAAAAAAAAATTAATTAATGTTACTGTAAAATGATAAAAGTCGGTAAAATAGAAATCTTTAATCATTTGAATTCCTATTTTAGTATCAGAAGATAATATTAGCATAAATACTTTTAATAAAAATGAACATATCTGTTTACTGAGTAAATAGTCTTATTCTTTATTGAATTTTACTTGAATTCATTAAATGAGTTAGTTCCTTAATTTTACTTTAACAGTTGATCAGCTTAGTAAAGGAACTAGTTCAGAGCTTTCGGTGGTCAGTAGAGCGATGTAATGGACTTGTAATCCAAAGGTTCCAAGTTAGATTACAGCCTATATATACCGATTCTCAGGGACATCAGTCACTGCTAAAACTATAATGATTTCTTTACAAACATTACGAATGGTACACAATCGTTTTCTATTAGCTTAGTGACTATATAAATGAAAAACGTTTAATAATATAATAAAATGGACAAAGCTTTACTTTTTAAATTATTTATTAAATTTTTGAAACATTTATAATATTTATTTATCCTCGCAAGAACTTTATGACGAAACTCAACGCTGATTTTTGTTAAATAATGTTAATCAACGAAGTGTACATCATGCCAAAATGACTTATGCACGTCCCATTATGTAATACAGTATTCGACTCCATTCTATAGAAGACAAACAATCTATATTTCATGGTATCAATCCAGCACGTATTCACTTTGCAAAGTAACTGCGTGTAATAGGATACTAATTACTCTGGATTGTCAAATTTGGATGATGCATACGATAAACCAATAGATATTTCATCAAAGGCCGGTAATTGGGTAAACTGCCCAAGGAATCGTGCTCAATCAATCGATCACAAGGACTTGAAAGATCGTGTGCAAAGTGTTACTTTCAAGTAGCGCCGGATCGCGGCCCCCGACCGCGCCGTCACACGTCAATTGAAATACGTTTTTATCACAGCCATGATAGTCTGCGAGTGGATTTTGTACCGGCGAAGATCTGACGGCGCATATATACTACAGCTATCGGACTTATCGTCGCTCTTCCATTAAGGAACGCAGCACAACTCAACCGTGCAGTGCGCGTTATTCTCATTAAGATGTTTTGTTTGCTTCGTTCGGTTCTTCCTTTTTTACGTCTCGCCTGTATACCTACATATTAAAATCGAACTAGCCTTGATCCACTTTACATTAAAAATCAATAAGATACACTAACAATTAACGCTGGTAACGTTATAAAACGTTTCTAGTGCAAGTAGGAAGTTTAAATGTGGGGCAATATAATTTGACTTTACCTCGTTTCACCGTCGTTTAACAGTTCAGTCATTATGAAAGTCGAAGAGTTTAAGCGTCCTATATAACGAGAAAACTAAATATAGAAGTATCCCATAATTGTTGTCGCTTCTTATTGAAGGGGCAAACATGAAGCAAGAATGTGGTTGCCACGAAAATATTTGCGAGGCAAAAGTGGAACGAATAGTTATAAGGTATATTATACGTTGCACGGGATGCACCGTTGTTTGTTACGGCGTGAAAAAATCTGCCTGTCGAAACTATTTTCAAGGCTTGATGAGCTGTGTGCATCGATTAGCCGCCATAAGTTGGAAAAGTTTGTCAGGAAGAAAAGTTAAATCTTTTGAAAATTCTGAAGATATGGGTTTGAGAGTGTTTTAAGCACGAAGACGAGTGTATAGATTGCAAAGAAGAATGTAAAGCTTTTAATGTTTTATTATTTGGTTCATAAATAATAAAAAGAATAATCTAATCTTGTGAGAATTGAGAAAAATTGTAGGTAAATAGCAATAAATATTTTTCTTTTATGATAATGTGAGAGTATTAATACGAAATTGAATACGATTCATTAAAGACCAGACAATATATATATAAATTTTAAATAATAATATCGAAGATGATGAAAAGCAGCATTGATAAATCGATTTATTTTCTTTTTATAAATTCTCAAGTCCCATCGGTTTAAAAATAAATCATTATTAGCTGCTCACGATCTCCAATACACAAATGAGTCCAGCGTGCGAGCCTATAAAAGCAGTTCATTTTAAATCCAATCCACGAAAAAAAGATATTTCCCACTCGAGAATACAACGTCGCTAATCCACTGAATTTTCAATCGCATACACCATTTTTATTATCGATGGGCGATCGTACAGACCGTCGAAAAATCGACTTATTCCAAGCTTTCCGTCTGCAACCGACGACCGACAGAAACCGTGGACCCAATAACAGTCGTCGACGCACACTCGTCCCAAACTCTGCACTCCCTGTACAACAGCTTTTCACACGTCCTCAAAGTTTCAACACTTCGAGTTTCTACTTTCTTTAAAGTGTGTGTATAGGCAGTCTGCCGCGTGTGCAATCGTCGCTAGCGCATGTCGTGTAACGGCGTCAATTCAAGCTCCAGCCTTATCCAATGCTCTCTCTCTCTCTCTCTCTCTCTCTCTCTCTATGTATACAGATATATCGACCTCCGCAGCGGCATTATAGGCGTGAAAAACACGTACACACGTATACATATATCGGACAAGAGCTGCAGCTATATATGCAGCACCGACAGAGTGAGAGATCGATACAATCAATGCGTCCGTAGTCCGCGTCGCGTCGCGCCGAAGCACTCGGTCCGCTCTCTCTCCCTTCTCCCTTCTCTCTCTCTCTCTCTCTCTCTCTCTCTCTCTCTCTCTCTCTCTCTCTCTCTCTTTCCTCTCTGCACCGCTCAATCCATTTAAGGCTGCTTCTGCATAAACACGCGCGCCTCTCTGAATTTAATCATAAACTAGAGCTTCGGTCTGCGAGTAGCTGAGGGCATTTTTCTTTTCTCATGGGGGTATATCTTCTACGAGTGTGCGCACACGCGGTGTAGGAGTTGATATAGATAGCGGCTGGCTGGGTGTTTGCACTGCGACAGATTGCGAGCACGCGCTTTATGCTGGTCGGTCGGCCGTGTGCAGGAGAATTTCCCCCGATGTGTGTGTGTGTGTGTGTGTGTACGCGATGCGTGCATGTGCACACGCGGTATGGGGAAGTGAGAGAGAGAGATAAGCCTAAATGACATGGACTATCTCGGTGCACTCTCCCAGACGTGCGGACGCGCGCTCTCGATAACACGCGGTTGGCGAGACCAGAGTCTATAGCGGGGATTTTTATTGACGCTACTCGGGCATCCTTGTGCGGTTGGGAGGTGCATTCGAAAAAGCTTGATGTAGCGTGAAATTTCATTCGTTAATGTGTGCACTGCGAGCATTAGATTTTAACAGACTGCAGTTTGAGCTTTGCTTCAGAATATTGTTCTTTGGAGTATATACCGGTATAAAAACATGTATATGTCCGTTCAAGCGGTTTAACCAAATGAAAGCGTGATTAGCAACTGTCAAAGATGATGATATGTTCCAGTGCAGGCTGCGCACCAATGTATCTTGATACACCTATATACATGTTGAAATCAACTTCGTTTTATAATTAACGCCGCATGTGAGTCTGAGATTATCTCGAAAGATAAAATGAATTCCAGATGTGCTCGTGTTACGATAGAGAATGAACGTGCATCATTTTTGAGTCGCGCGAGTGTTGCGTAAAACACGTTGATTGTCTTACAATCACGCTCGACAACGTCAAACCACATCTATACAAACTATTATATGGAAATAGTATTATCACTGTTACGTTCAGAGCCGAACTAACGCAGCTTGTAAAGCCAAACACTCTCGGGGAATGCGATTGCGCCTGTTTTTCAACAACTGCATCATCTCCAATAACGTCTGTGTTACGCTCCGAACGTTACGTATAGTTCATTTCACCCCGTGCTCTCACTCACTCCCACCCCTCTTCCCCACATCCCACTCTATAACCGGCCGCAAGCACCGCAAGTGTCGTAGCGCATTACGTATACGTGTGCATCCAGGGAAAGCTGCAGCAGCAGCGCTACATATATATACATATATATATATATAGTTACGCACGGCGTTGCGATGGATGTGTGCAGCAACAGCAACTCCAGACGAGAGAGAGAGAGAGAGAGAGAGAGAG
>UELV01079865.1:0-19974 GCA_900490015.1 Megastigmus stigmatizans | reverse complement strand
CACACACACACACACACACACACACACACACACACATAGTAAAGAATGGGAGAGAAAGAAAAATCCATTTACGAATTGTGGTTTCCCTAACGAACCCTCCAAGAGCCGACCAAAAAAGAAGCAGCAGCGCTGCACACTTGTTTGTTGCCGCAACAACTGCCTCCTTTATTCCTCATTGATTTCGCTCGCTCGCGCCTTTCTCCGCGACTAGACCCCCCAACACCGGACTATGCAGCTGCCAGGTGTGTGTGCGGCTCTAAACAGGAAGAGAGGAAAAAAATAGAAGGCCAAAAGTGGTAAGGAGGGCAAAGCAAAAGGAAGAAAAAAAAAGGAAGGGAGGAGGAAAGTCGGGCGACGCAGTCAGGAAACTAGAAGAAAGCCAGTGGTTCCGAGCTCGTTGCGATTGCAACTACGCGAAATTGCCGGAAAGTTCATAGCCTGGGTCAAGACATTCCATCTTTCTCTTGGCGCTCTCTTTCTCTCTCTCACTCTCTCTCTCTTTCTTTCGTCCTTTCACCCGTATCGCACTCCAAAGTAAACCTAATCGATCGGACGAGAGAAAAAGGAGAGAGAGAACACACTTGGTTTTTCCTTCGAAATGAGAGAGAAAGAGAGAAAGAGAGAGAGAGAGAGAGAGAGAGTCGCTCTTTATTTCGATGGAAGGATAAACCAGCCCGAGAGGATCTTCGTTTATTCGAGGAACCTTTGTTCCTGTTGACTTGCGGTTCATTGCTGATATATATATATATACATATATATGTGTGAACGTGTAGGCTGTGAGCTGACTTCAAACTGCCTAGCTTTTTGCCCCTTTATTCCATTTCATCCTTCTCCCGTTTTCTTAATTACTTCTTTTATTGGATCGTATAATACCCTCCTCCTGTATAAAATACAGTATTGCGGGCTTTTTCCAAGATTCCTGACGGTTTCAATGCGCAATAGCTTTGCGTTTAATGGTATGCTTAATTAAATAAATGATCGAATTCCGTAAATAGGAGAACCCGAATTTTTATATCATTATATTTAACTCATTGCATCGCAGTAAATATTTTTACCACCATTTGCTAAATTTACATATTCAAATAGTTTTCTGCCATTTCCAGTTGTCAAAGGTTCTATCCCTATATTTTTAACAATAATATAATCAATCGCTATAATAATTATTCTCAGAGATATAAGTAAATTAGTTATTAAAAGACGCTAAAATTATCTAAATAATTCGTTTATTTGAAGCAGGTAGAATAAGGCAATGTAAATTATTTGTGTTTCTTTTTTTTTTTGGTACGCTGATCAAAATCTACGGGTCATGTTTTCAAAATTTAGTAAAAGTAGGTAGAAATTAAATTATTATAGAAATTTGAAATGTTAATAAGATTTAATATTTTTCTCCCACGATATGAAACACAATATATCTAAAATTATTGTCACAGGTGAATATATATCGTATCTGCTAAAAAATCAAATCATCGTCTTCAACGTTAGAATCGCTGACCATAAAGCATTGCAACAACCCAAAAAATAGTCCACATGTCGAAAAGTAAAAAAGCGAATATTCCAACAAAAGTTCTTTCGATATCCTCGTCGGTGAATATAAAAGGGTCAGAAACTAATTTCAAAACAGCACATCACGACATTCCGTTCCAATTTCGCCCCGGCACAGAACAACACAGCATAGCTCGCGCGCGCGTCCATTGAAAGCGATATAAATTCAATAACACCACTATAGGCCATCCAGCAGCGTGACATTTCGTTCCACAAGCTAATATACACGTCCGCGCACCAGGAGAAAAGCGCCGCATAAAGTACACCCACACACACCCACACACACACACCCGTACACACACGCTAGGAACGTCGTTGGTCGCAGTGCCGTGCAGGAACCGGAAGATCCGGCGCGCTTCGTAATTTCATCGTCCGGCTTTCCTCTCTTCTCTCCCCCTCCCCGCGCCTACTCCTCTAACCCTTGCAGGCAAAAGCTCTCTCCATATACACACCTACACCGCGTACGAGCTAAACGTGCACCATGCGTGTACGCACGGAGCGAGGCCTGCTCGTCGTATTAACCGCAAGGCGTATAATTACCAAACGCACACGTATACATATAGAGAGAGACGCGAGAGTGGCCGCAGCGAGAGAGGGGACAAAGCGACCAAGTTAGCGTGACTCGTAAAATCCCTACCGCGAAAGGGGAAATCCTCGCACTGTCAAGGTATATGTATCCTTTGCCCTCTCTTTTGTATGTGTGTGTGGAAGACCGAATGACCTGAGCGAGCGGTTGTATGACGGATTTTACTATCGGATCGAGAGCGGCGGCGGTGGCGGCGGGGGAGGGAGTTTTATCAATCATAACTTTTGTTATTGCCCAGCCGTGGGCGCGTTATTAAAATAGTTCCGCGCGTACCCACGGTCGGCTGTATAATTACGAAACAATGTACTTATTTTTACGCGCCGCGATGAGTTTTCGCTTTTCCGGCTATACTTTACTTTTTGTTTTCTTTTTCGACGCTCGAACCTGCTGTAGTTTTGAATACCGATAGGGATCTGTTTGTGCAGGATTTTCTTTTTGCGCAATCAACGCGTTCAGCTCGTCGTATAATGCTGATGGGATTCTGGGGCATATGAATTATATACTGTGTGAAGTTCAGTGTAGCCTTGAAAAGCTACGCGATGTACGGCATCATTTTTGCGATATGACGAGGCTTAGTATTGACGCGAGGATTTCCAGTTTTTTTTAATTTTGTATCTAAAAATAAAATTTTAAGTTAAATATTATTTCAAATGCAATGTGAGAAATTGATGAAATTTAATTTTATATTATGAATGCAACTTTTATAAAATATATTTGTGGCTTTAGAGAAAATATTTAAATTCGCAGATTTATGCTCGGAAATTGTATTGGTGTATTAAAAAATTATTGTGAAAATATTCATATACGTAATTTTTTAGAATTTAATTTGATTAGATGTATGTTTAGAAGATAAAGCTTTTAGAACCATTGTAAAGAGGAATTTACTTTCACTAACTACATTAATCATTTGCCTGACAATAGCTACCTTTTTATTCTAATCAGTATTTTAATTAAGGACAGTAGCGCTCGCCACGCGTTATTAACACAAATAAATTATTTCCAAAAGATATTTCACCAAAATAAAATTTATGACCAACTTTTTTCAAGATTAATTAATGTCTTTACTGCAAAATTTCTTGCATTACTGGTGCCTAAATAAAAATTATCAATTGTTTAAAATAAATATACGAAATAATGATAATTTTGTACAGATTTATTATAAATATATGATGTTTATCCGTGACTATGTGCTGTAAAAATAGCTTTTGGAGCTCATATATTAATTATTCGGAGCCAGATGTATAAAGAATTTGTTGTAAATTAATTAAAAGCAAAGTAAACATTTTGCTAGAAGCCCAGAGTGCTAAGTTTTAAAGTCATTCAATTAAATCTTTCTGAATCATAATTGAATACATTTTTCACCGCGCTACAAAAACTTTTTAAGCTTTTAAGACTTGAATGTACTACTTTTCAAGTAAAGATATTGCATTAATTAAAATTCTTTTTAAAGTGATAGAGTGTCAAATAAACTTAATTACGCATACTTGCTTATTCCAGAGTCTCGCTACCGACTAAGTTGCGCATAAAGACTGTTAGAACAATAAGGAGCTTATTAACTCGAGTCACGAATTAGTTATTATAACATTCAAAAAAAAAAAAAAAAACATTACAACAAAATGTCGAGTGTGTAAAATAATCGGTTGCACAGAAAACGTAGTTGTTTTCCCCAGAATTCGTACTTATACGCGCCGCAGTGAAAGTGTAAATTTTGTTTTGTGGTCACTTTTCATTTTGAATAACAATGGCGAGCGTATTTAAAAGAATTCAAATTAGGCAGTGACAGGAAATTCATGCTCACATACCATAACTTACTAGCGTGACACTTGGGTCTCCGGCTCCCTTACCTTTCTCACAGCGTTTGTTCGAAAATTCAATTTGTCTAGACTCGAATTTACGGGCTTTTGTTAAAATATTTATTTTCTCTCTCTCTCTCTCTCTATCTCTTTTTTTCTCTCTCTTTCTCCGGGCTCGAAATTGAAATTTTCGTACCATTTGTTTGTTATCCATCTGTGAATTATTATGGAATTTTATATTTTACGTCAGATATCGAGCTTGTCAATGTCATTTTTTATTCGCGCAGATAGTGAAAAGGAGATAAAGCGCTTTTTCCGGAGCGAATCGTGAAGCGATATACCGATTTCATAAATCGTTCCATAATGCACGAAATTATTGTTGTCCTTAATAATTCTTTCATTTTCATTTATTTTGCAATGGGATAAAACTGTTTCATGCGTCCATTTCAGAGCACCCTTGTGTATCACTTAATTAGGTCATAAAGCGTACACCATTTTTAATGGGGAAAAACAAAACTTTATTCAGAGAAATATTTAAATCTGTAGGTACTGGAAACATTCGAAAGATAATTAAAATTCTCGCAGTTAAATATTTCAAGTATAGAATTAATTCATTTTTTATTTAACTAAAAGAATCTTCTACTTTATTTAATATAATGGCATAGATTTTCTCGTTAGCTACCCATCGCTTTTTCCCATTCAAAATTTTAACTCGCCAACAGTATTCAGACCGTATTATCCCAGTATTTGCAAGAGTAACTTTATACAAAAACACACGTATACGCGCTGAGCATCGCGAATCGAATACTTTTGAAAAATATCGAGTTTAAAATCCGTGAAAGCACTTTTTACATATCTCTCCCGACGCACAGACAGTCTGCACGCGCGCATAATTATAAAAGTCCAGTGCAAACAAAACCTTCTCTCTCTCTCTCTCTCTCTCTCTCTCTCTCTCCCTCTCTCCACATTCTCGATTCCCATATACACAGATATATATATACACACACATAGAAAACTCACCCCCGCAGTTCCCATAAAAAAATTTAAAAATTTCAACGCCATCATAATCAAGCGTCAAAATAATGCCGTCGCGGAGCAACAAAGCGGTCTGCGAGCAGTGTAACCTAATCCTGCGAGAAAAAAAGGAGGATTCAACCGGGGAAACTTATAGCTCTCAGCCAAGGCTGCACAAGAAGCGCTTGACAGTTACTAAATAATATAAAAAAAAGGAATAGAAGAGAGAGAGAGAGAGAGAGAGAGAGAGTCGAGAAGAAGAAGGGAATTTCGCTGTGTCCATGCAGAAAGCACTAAATGCGAGAGATAAAGAGGGAGGGAGAGAGAGAGAGGAAAAGAGAGGAAAAGAGAGGAGAAAGAGCGAGCCGCAGCGGTGTTTTGACAAAAAAGGAAGTACATTGTGGTATGAATAATGGGCAGGTGAGCCGCGACGAGCGCACGGAGGCAGTCCCAAGGGGGCAGCACATAGGCCATTGTACGCTTGCCTGACGTCATTTCCGCTCGTATTATTTTGCCACGGACGCATCCGACGCTGCCCTCTGTATACTCTCTCTCTCTCCCTACACAGACACACACACACATATATATGTATGAGCGCTCACGCTCGTGCCGACGCTCGTACGTTTAGCTCTCTGTCCCTATGAGTGTGTGTGTGTGTGTGTATATATGGTATGCAGCGTCCGACGCGTTGTATACAGATACTACTGGCCAGACGTTAGGCGAGCGAGGAAACTGCTGAATTTCTTGGGGGTGAAATTTCTCCTCTAAATTCACTTTTTCATGCCGAAAGCGATGTGGGCTTGAGTCGAGTTTTTGCGCGAGACTCGCGAGAGCGAATGGTTTTTCGCCTTTGTTATGTAGATGGCAGGATTTCTGGTCAGAAACGGATAATTTTTCTTTTTAATTGTCTCGACTGCTATTCAATCATATAATTATAGTAGATTATTATTATTAGGCTATTAACAGAAAGAAAAAAAAAACCTCTTGAAAACTATAAAGTACAATATTCCATCGTACCAAAAAACATAACGTTTAATTTCACAATCAATGTATCGTAACGTATTGAAACTAAAATTTCAGCGGCAGTAGCAGCAGCAGAAAAATAAATCCCCAAATTCTCCAACAATTAAGTTTCAGTTTAAGCTCCAAGTTATATACCAACCGGCCACACGCAACCGTTTCATATATATCTCGCGTCCACAGACACAAGCTCTGACGTTCATAACAGAGCGCGCGCCGCGCGGCCTTTGTAAATTTTTCCGCGGCCAGACATCATTTCCGCTCTCTTTTTATCTCGATATCTCTCTACCGGTGCGGCGGAGGCTTTAGTTTACTCCATGTCGACGAGCTAATAAACTGCCTTGAACTCGCTGGACAAAAAAAAAGAGAGACAGAGAGAATCGGAGGGGAAATATAAAAAAAAATCGAGATAGAGGATTTATGATAACGCGCTCGTGCACCTTATGTGACCTTCGCATTGTATAAGCGCGTATGGGTTGTTTCTTGATTACAGTGCTTAAATCGGCGATTATATGGTATATTAATTAAGGCGAATAACTTAATGAGAACTCTGCAATTGAAAGCTGTGCGACTGCGTCGTATGCGTGTGGCGCGCCACATTTATTCCGAGAGATAACGAGCGACCGAAGCTTTGCGATGTGGTTGGCGCCATCGCGTTCTTTGATAATTATACGCGATGCATTCGTGCACTTGCAGAGAACGAGGAATTAAATTTTCCCGGTGAAAATTCGTACGCCGATTGAAGTGTATACGTTTAAAATCACCTTTCATAGAATGATAATTTATTAGAGTATAAGCTCTGAGTATAAGTTTAATTAAAATTTGAATTGGTGTGTAAACTCACGGTACATGTTGTTTTCCATCAAACATACTTTAAATATAATAAGTTCGCCTGAAAATTGTAATTTCGATGTATATTAAGTTTTAGTACGAAAATTCAATTACCAAATTAAAATACATTGAAGCACATTGCAGAAAGGACTGAAATTACTTGGATTTCCAGATATAACGAAATCTGGCTCTAAATCGAATAAGACATTTAAAGAAACTGGCTCTAATCGATCCAATTGGCGCTTTATCTACCGAATCTAATCTAACGCACTGCCATTTCATACAGTGCGGCCAAACCCCTTTTCACTTCGGATATCGGTAAAGCGCTGCGCAATGGGGCCGGAGCGAACGTTGGCGAAAGTATAAAGTAAGAAAGCCTCGAGCGAACTCGGTGAAATTCCCGCAGAACAACATTTCGAACCGTATCCTTCCGGCGCTTATATACATATACTTTGCATAATCTCTTATACGACTTCTACCGACGTGAAAAAGCAGTCTAATGCCGGCATAAACGATGGTCCCCTGCACCCCGTCACGTACACACACACACTTTCACGGCGCCATATAATACGAGTATAAAAATATAAAAAGCTCAAATTGTTAAAGTCCAATTGCAGCTGCGCTAAACAACGCAAGTGGATTTTTAACACAGCTATAGGGATAATCTTGCTGCGAAATAAAGGAACGTCTATGTGTATATCTGTGTATATGCTATACAAAGGTAAGGAGTAAAAAAAGGGAGAATTGTAGGAGGATAGAAAGAAAGAGTCTAACGAATGGTGCCTTCACGAGCCTCAGTTGCCTGCAGTAAAGGAATTACGTCCCTTAATAGGAACCGTTCGTTTTCTGTTGTCGCAAATAGGGTCTTTAAGGAGTTACTCCGGCTATTATTGCGCGCACCAAACACCCCCTTCACCTCCGCACCTTTAAATTACATGGATTAAAAAAAAGTAAGAGAGACGAGGAATTGCGTTGGTAATAAGGAAACTTTGCTAGTTGACCCAGCTTGTAACTAGTGTATAAACTGTTCTTTTCTTCTTTCGCGCTATCTCTGCTTTTTTTAAAGTATGCTTTCATTTCAGAGAAACAATTACTAGGGTAAACTACTTTGGCTACTTCATTTTCCCTTAGCTCGCTCGAGATTTATTATTTGCTTAGGAGGAGGCAAATTGAAAAGTTGCCTCTTGCCGCGGAGCTTGGAAGCTTTAATTTTCTGGCACAACATTCTAATCTTTTTTTAATTATTTTATTAATTTAATGTTGTTTCTATGTATAAGTGCAGGGGGTTTCCACAGTATAAAATATCTTCGATCGCATACACTTGCAAAAGTACTTAATTTTAAAGCGTTATAGAACCTTTTCGAGATAAATGAGGCTCTGAAGTTCAGGCATTGCATTTGCTTTTGCTCCCTTTTGAACTTGGAATTAATTTGAAATCGCGTTTTTGAAAAGCCATAATATTAATAGAACGGCTCTTTGAGGATACGAACGTCTGATCTTTTTTGCGGAATAAAAAACGAATTTAAATGTGATGAAAAAGTGAGATGAATATTATTGCAGAAAGTATCTGAAAAGTTATAACAAGATTTAAAAAAGGAATTCATCGTTATACTTTATATTAAAGCAGAACACGGAACTATTTTTTGTCATCTTAAGTTAACTTAAATACATTATAATGAAAAAGTTAAATTTGATAAAAGAAAACTCATTTGATGATATAACTAAGTTTTTTTAATTCATTCGTTATCAGGCAATCGAAACGACATAAGCACTACGACCACTAAGTCAGCTCTCAAGTCCATTTTTTTTAAATGGCATTTTTACAAACTTTATGGATTGATTCAAAATAGACAATGTCTTATGTTGTTTAATCAGTTTTCATATTCACCTTTTTGAATTTCATCTAATTATTAATTCACTCCTATCTTTACAACATTTTTATGCAGCACCAACTAATTAAGTAGATGCAATTTTATAATGACATAGTTGAAGCTTAAAACTACGCTTTTTTTTCTCTCTTCTTAAAACAAGTTTGTACAAAAAGTATCTCATGCAACACGCAGTGCTCACACAATACTAAGCAGAATCACCTCTCATTATAAACATGACAAATCCAGAATTCCGTAGCCCCTGCCGTCTCGCACAAAGTATAGGAAGCCAGAGAGCAAAAGTCGCGCAAAGAGCGAGAGAGGAACGAAGGAAAAAAAGAACTTGAGCTTCCCCGGCTTCAGCGGGGCAAAAAAGTTGCGACGCGCCAAGTTATGGCCTCGACATCCGCTCATCCTCGTTAGAAGCGGCGCGTCGCGGCGCTAGGACTCGCGCGGTCACTCGCGCTATCTCGAGACGACGACCAAAGTATAACTGCAAAAGAAAAGGAGAGAGAGAGAGAGAGAGAGCGAGGGGGGTGGGGGAAAGATTCCGCAGCGTATACTCTAATCCACCCTTTAAACTTTACGGCCGGCAACAATGGGGCCAAGCGCGTAATGACACCGCGGCTTTTATCTGTCCCCCGCCGCTGGCGCCGACGTCGACGTGCACAGCCTCTCTCTTCATTGTTTGTTTCTCTCGCGACGGGTTGGATAAAAAAAGAAGGCAAATCGCAGTAAAAAGTCCGCGCGAAGCCTGTCGCGAGCAGAAGGGAAGAGATAGAGAAGTGGCACTGGTGCACTCGCGCGTTCGGGTGCGATAATTAATGGCGGAAGAAATACGCGCGAACGACGAGTTTGCCTAAAGTTTCGCTATGAAGAATGGGTTTTGCATGCTTCTTGCGCGCTTACTTTGTCGCAAAGCCTTGGAAACTACGTAAACAAATGTTTATAATCTCGAATTTATACAATATGCGATATAAATAATTAATTCATATTAATTTATGCATAAAATAGATTGAAGATACAACAATTCAATTTACAGGGGGAAAATATCAACAACGAAGAAAAGAAGGCTCTATCGTAAAAAAGGAGGATTCTTGCGTCGAAACGTGCCCGCATATAAGCGACGCGCGCACAGACAGACGGAAGTCGATCGGTCGTAAAAGTGAATCCGCTGAGTTTCAACAAAGACTCTTGCGCGCGTATATGCGAGCCTCGAAAACAAAATGGAAAAACCGAGTAAAAGCTGCTCCCGCGTTATACAGTCGGTGTGAGAGGCCTTGAATTTTCATTCTAAATGATCACTGGCCCGATGAGCATTAACGACATCCCGCAGGCGATATATCGCGTGCAGAGCTGTATACGAAACTCGCGTCCGTGATGCGTTACGCATGTAGGAAAAAGGCGGAACTGATGCAACTCTCGTAAGGAGTAGTGATGAAAAAAAAATGCAAATAGTAAGGAGATCGATTAGACTGCTGGTAGGTTGGCTAGTAATTGATTTCGGTTTATCGTGATAATCACGAGCTGATTTGAATTTAAATAGCTGCGGTGACTTTTTTGTGATGTAGAAGTGGAGTTTGATCTTTTGAAATATATGACGAACTTTTGACATGTTGTGCAGTATATAAGCATTGATGATGATTCTGCTGATAAAAATTAATTGAATACGATGTCTGATAGCAGGTATTCATGATTGAATAACAATGTATTGATGAATTATTTTGCACTATAATTAACAAATGTTAAACCTAAACTTATAAAGATACTTGATTATACATAAATTTTGATGGAGCTTCAATACATATTATATTACGAAAACAATTTTGAGCACTATTTTAGTCGATTAAAAACAAGTAATGATATATAGAGATAAAGAAATCAGTAATTAATTTAACATCATTATTAGTCTTTCGTTAAAAAAAAAAAAAAAGAAGCGATTATGGGCATTAAAGAAATAACAATTTGACGTTAGTGAAAAATAATAATTCACATATTAAAACAAGCATGATAAACGCAGAACGAGAACAAGCTTAATATATTCAACGATTCTCACATTTGGCAAGCACTTTTAAGACACAGTGCCATTTGCTATTCGTCCAGATATGCGCATTAAATCAATCATCCCATATATCACGGACTTTATTCATCTCTCCAACAGCTATATATAAACATACTCATCCTTAAAAATAAAGCAAAAAAAAAAGAAAAAATAAGAAAAAAGAGAATCAGCTATCAGTCTAAATAAATTTTCCATCGAGTGTGCACGCGCGCGCATATTATTCATCGGTCATAAAAAGTACATGATTATGTATTTCCACGGTGGGTCGAGCGCTCGGGGCTGCTGAGCGGCTAGCATATTTACCGCGATATACCCTTTCAGCGCGCGACCGTTGAAATTCAGATTTTTTTCATTTAAATTCAAATAACTCCTTCCTATGCGCGCGCCGGCAGCCAGCGGTGTCGCGGCGAGTTGCGGAAGAGAGAGAAAAAAAACGCTCGCCGCTCGCATAAAAAGAAGAAAGGAGCGGTGGCGATGGCGGCGGCAGCGGGTCGGACGCGAGCTGAAACGAAGCGAAAGATATCGCGCGCCGCTGCGGAATTTTTCTCTGTATGTGTGTATGTGTGCGGTGTGTCTGTTTCGTCACACGTTGTTGGGCGTCTTTACCGGCGAGGATTCTTCGCGGCCTGCACCGTCTAAATGCGGAGAAATGTATGCTGGCGTAATAGTCCGCCGTGGTTTTATTAAATGTTTCGAATTTTTCCGAGTTCTTTTGCCAGGACAATTGCTAGGCTAATGCAGATATACGCTATTCTGCAGAAAATGAAATGAGTAGTTTTTGTATATGAAAATCTATCATTGGTGCCTGTGGTAATTGAATTTCTTGTGCGGGTTTGAAGAACGATTATTGTGAATCTTTTCAGCAGCAAGTAATCTAAATAATATGATATGCGTGTAATAAATTATTGATCTGAGAATAGCTGTGTAATTATTATACAAATTACATAGAGAAAAATTTGTTCATTTTTTTGAAAACTATAACAAATAGAGTTTATTCTATGAAAAATCGCTTTAAAAAACTAGCGTTTTTCCCCGCTAAGCGGAAGAAATAACAGAAAAACAGGAATAAAGATAAATATTATTATAGGAAAATATAATTACAACTGCTTTACTAACCCAACTAAATTAATTTTTATTTTAATAACTAAAATGACGTTAGCTTGAGGCAATAAAACATTGTTCCCCATATGAATCCGGTTACTCAATTTAAAATTATGAATATTCCCTCTACCGCGTACAAAGTAACGTTAAATCAAATGACCAAACTAAGCGCAATCAGGGCAGCCGTGAAAAACACAAAGTTAACGAAATAAAGCACTGACGCACATATACGCACACCTGCGCGCAACTCATATTCTTTGCATACCTTATAATTATGCACACGCGCATAGATAAACAGAAGGAAGAAAAGCCGCGGATGAATATATTCAGGTAGCGAAAGGACGATTTCGTAACGGACGTCGTCGGCAAACTCAATCGCGGAAAATTACATCGCGCCGGCGCGCTTTCAGGGCGTCGCGCCCTGGCCATTTACATTTTAAATTCGGTTACGGGGGCTTCTGCTTAGGGTGAATTCCGGCAAAATAAAGGAAGCGGCGCAGACTCGAAAATGAAAGGAAAGCAGAAGCTCTTTTGCTCGCTATAGAGCTGATGCCAGTGCTGCTGCTGCTTCTTGTTTTTCCTTTATTAATTCACTTGATGGATACCGAACGGAGAATATGGAGATTGCGACGAGTCTAGCGCCCGAGAATGGCCTCGTGCGGATTATCTGAAAATTGATTTATTCCCGAGCGACGCGACACTTGCCTTGATGTATATGTATGCGCTTTTGTAAAGGGAGTTCGTTAATTTTTTATAATAGAAATGCGATAACGAAGCAACGGAGGCTGCTGCTGTAGCTGAAAAGACTGCACTTTTATATTTTGGGAAAATACAGCTAAACAACTGTGTATAACAAGTTCTCATGAAACTTTTTTCAACGCTTCTTTTACGAATTCCCATACTCATAGATTCTAAAGCAAGGTTTCAAAATATTTCCTATAGACTGCAATAAATGCATGGATATTCCATCAATTACGAAATTTTTCCTATGCACTGCATCTGTATACGTTATTCCTATTCATCATCAATTAATGGCCATTCCCCAAGTGGACAGTCATTCATCTACGCAAACAAGAGACAAGAGCTGGGCGCATTTAATAGTCTCTCATAGTCTCTCGTTCATGGGTCTCGTGCTCTGGCGAATTGCACTATGGACACGGCGCGTCACGCCCAGTGAGGCAAATCCGTGCACGACGCCCGCTGCCGCCACTCGCTGCAGTTTGGCTCGAGTCAACCGAGGTGGGTTCCTGTCTTGAACAACATAATTCCGCACCTCGTGCATTATGCATTTCGTTATATGACCGGGGCTAACGGGATTCGGACAGAGCGGCATTTTTAATTAGGCAAATTTTTATGCGCTGCGTTTGCTTTTACGCGTGAGAGTGTGTGAATTTTAGGGAAATCGAAATAGTGTTAATTTTGTCGCGGTTGGGTGTTTCAATTGAGAAGCGTGTGAATTTACGCTGGAGATGAGGTTGTTTTTTGAATTATTGTGCGCGCGGTGTGCGAGAGCTAAATTTGGATTTTGAATATTTGATTTTTGGGGGAGGTGCGGTTTGATGGAACGACGAGGCGCGAAAGGTAAATTTATGCGTTGACGAGTGGAGTTTTATTTTTAATTTGGAGGAATTTTACGAATATTCCTCGTGATTATGTTGCATTACCGCGTTACTATTAATTTAAAGGACTTTATACTAGCGATACGTAAATTATCGAAATTAATAACGATTGGAATTATACGAGGGGCATTTATGCAATTTCGGAAGCCGTACATAAGCATTACCGCGCATTTAATGAGCGTGTCGATAATGAAAATTACAAAATTCGTATAGTGCGAAATCGTTGAAAACGAATATATTTGATTTCCATAGCAGGGGCCGCTTATATTGTAATCGTATCATGTGTAATTTGTGCTCGAAAATTTGTATACAAGCTGCAGCCCATTACTGTACACAAAAAAAAATGAAGCGAATAAATAAATTGTAATTGGTAATCGACTGGTATTTAAATTTTGTACTCGGCCATTACCTTTTAATTACTTCTGATTATGTAATAGGAGAATAAATGGAGCGTGAAAACAGGTTTTACTAATTGAATCAACGCGAATTTTATACGTCAGTGACGAACTTTAATCACAAAAAGATATATTAACAAATAATGCAGTTTTATTAGTTATAACTGAAATAATATTATATTGTTAATTCACCAAAGTCAAGTTTCCTATAATGTCAATACAATCTCAGCAAACATTTATACAATTCTTCATATAGAAGCAATAAAAAAAAGAATAACATCAGAAGATTGAATCAAATAACGTAGATATGAAAGCAAATATGGGACAAGAATAATGTTTTCCTGATAAGTAAACACACACCTAAATTAAAATTTTTTCACCGATTCGTCTCAACTTCAATCACCTTTTTAATTACTATTGCTAATATTGAAAAATAGCTTCTGTTTATATATGCAGGGGAACAATATTTGAGTATGAATTTTATTTTCCACAGGCATATATACATATATAATTGAAAAAAATATCTTTTTTAAGGCAATATTTTGCTGCAGAGTCGCGCAAACATCGTTCAATATATATTTAATAATTTTCAAAGAATACTATACGAACATTATATAAATTATACATTTTACTCCGTTATTTTTCACAAACATAAAAATTTATTCCACGGACCGAAAAATAGCGAATGGAACCCTCGTCAACTAATCCGACATATTCAGCCCAATAATTTCGAAAAAGCGAAAAAACAAATCATTCGCATAAGTACCAAGTATTGAATCAAGAAACAAAAACAAGCGTATAAATTCATCTCCGCGCGAGAGAAAAAAAAGAACGCAGCAAAAGCAATATAAACAGAGCGAACGGGAATGAAGTATTAAAGCAGAGGAGAAATAAAAGCGCGGTTACGGCTGCACACCGAGCGTGTGGCGCAAAGCGAAATAAAAGAATGAGTCGCCGCCGCCGCCGCCGCCGCCGCCGCAGACCCGTTTCACCTTGGCGAAAAATAATGTATCGCTCGCGCGCTCACCTCCTTCTCGAATTTCCTCACGTGCGCGTTTTCGGCAAGACGAATGTCGCCCGCAAAAGTGGATCGTGCGCGGCCACTATACTTTTCTCTCTCGCAGCGCGAAACTTTGAGCAAAGTGCTTCCCATGTATATATATATATGAACTCGGTGGTAATGGTGGCAAGTGTCCTCTAATGGATTTCTACTTTTCTTTAACAATTTTTCTATGCGCGCGGGTGAATATAACGAAGAGGTGCATGTTTTGTGCTGAATCTTTGATTTAGTTTAACTTAAACATTTATACTATTTACGCGTTGAAGGTGATGAATAATAGGTGAAATTTGTTATATTTAAATTGTGATTTTTTTTATATTTTCATGTTACATAAAGCATTTTTACAAGTTCATATTATACATGTACAAAGAACAGTAAAAACTAATCGAATCTGTTAATCTAAAAATATAAGAAAGATCATGTTTTACACAGCACTAAAAACAAATAGAACATACGTATATGACTATAATAGATTCATTCTGTTATCCACCCACTAAAATAAACAATTCGTTCATCCTCGTATATCTCCAAGTCCAATATATAAGCGCTGAAGCGACGCACGCATAAATTTAAACAAGGAGCTATATTTCAGTGCAATTTTCCCGGCCGGCACTTATCGCCGATGGGCTTTTCAGCGCGTATATATAGGTAGTGTTCCTATACGGCCGATTCACGCTACGCTTCAAGTCCCCGCGTACATCGACCAGACCCCATCTCTTTCGATGTGTAAGCGCGTGCTTATCCAGGCTTGAAAAGGGTTCCCCCTACCCCTTGTCAGTGTGTGTACTGTATATCCTTTACCTTTCGATTCTTGCATATATAGGAGAAAGAGAGAGAGGTAGAACCGACGGTCTTCTTGCACGCTCATTGAGCTGTGCAAAAGTGATACGGTTTTATATGCGAGAGGAGAGAGAAAAGCTTACCTCAATTCCTCCTCGCGCTCCTCGCTAAGAAGTCGACGAGTGTACCTTAGGCGACTTTGATGTTAAACGTCAAGAGTTTCGACGAATAGAATTTCTTTTTTTTTCTACTGTCAACGTGTCAGATCCGAGAAATCGAAAACTTTTGACTTCTAAATGAAATCACAATCTTACAATGTTACACTTCAAAGTTTAATTAGGCCAGCAATATTCTGTTTTAAAATGATAAATTATTAGACTAAAGTATGATTTATAGTATTGCTAAATCATGATGTTACAGTTTCTGATATACTCATACATCTTCTTCAATGATTATGTAATTATTATAAAATGGTCAAAACATAAAACAAAATTTTCGTTCAATGGATATCTTTGATGGTAAATAGAAATAATCTGATTAATTCCGTGAAGTTATCTTGAATGTAATCTCTTAGAACCGACAATTATGTACATATATAATATATAACATATAATATAATTTGAATCGTATGTGTATCTAACAATAAAACCAAATAAAACCAGCTTTTTCCTGTTTGACGATGACGTAGATAAAATCAATTAACATCTTATTCTCCACGTACATCCTCTAAAACAGCATTTTATATTTTTTTAGTACATAAAATAACGATTATGACTAAAAAAAACAAAATTTTAGTTTGAAAATTTGAAAAACTTGGCATTTTACTAAAATAAAAAAAATTGTAAATATAATTTTTTATTTAAAAAAAATATTTTAAAAATTTATTGAATAAAATTTATTTACTTCTTTATTTACAGTAAAAAATGTAAAAGAATATACAATTATCCTTATCTTAAAACATATAAGCATCTTTATAAACGTAAGTCAGTTTTATATTAAACTACGACTAAAATACTACGTTTTACCGGCATCAAGTTTTTCAAACTTTTCTCTTTAACAAATTACCCAATTGACTTGAAACTAAGAGATGATGCAATGATAATAAATGAAGTGCGCTCAGACCAAAAATTTCCAAAAAATAAAGTAATATAGAAGCTAGAGAAGAAAATATCAAATTTTTACTTATTTCAATTTAACCCAAGTGTAGGCATGATTCTGACTTTGCAATTATGTTTCAAACAAAAAATATTACATTTAAATAATTTATCGGTAATTCCTAAGCTGAGCGCACTTCATTTATGATCGCTCTATCATCCTCTGAAGTTTTAAGTGAATTGGTTAATTTAAAGAGAAAAGCTTGAAAAACCTTGCGAGTAATTTTATGTTGTAAGGGCAGGAAATTAAACATTTTAGTGACTCCAACATCCCCTTAAGTTACAAAAAGAATTTATTTCAATTTATTGATTAGTTATACCAAGATTTTAGTTTTTAGTGGCTTTTCATCTATCTGTGAATATTTATTAAATGTGATTTATGAATGTTCTTTTGCACTAAGCAATTTTAGTTTTGCTATTATAATAATTTAGAAACGCCAAAGAAATGTACGATAAAAACGGTCTAATTTTATTTGATCTTAATATATTAACCCTTTAATTTTTTAAAAATATACTTTCTCAGTCATTCGAAAATTTATTTCTTTTGCTTAAAAATCAATGAACGAGAACTTTAGGAATAATGTTTTTTATTATACATATTCATAATAGATACTTTAAACTAAAAATATATATTATTGCCATCGATATCAATTATAAATGTTATGAGTAAAAAATATAAGATATCTCAGAAATGTGACCACCATTTACCATTACCCCGATCTCCTCTATGCATAATATTATTCATGCGAAGGAAATCAAAATAATCGCTGAACCTTGCACAAAATCCTGCAAAAACCATTATATCCTCGATCCAATCCATTTTCACCCCATAATCCTACCAAACTCTAATGAATAAACCTCCGTATTAATAAATTAGCCGAAACAATAAAACAATCAGGACCAAAAGCAGGCCACTTCCGATAGCATCCATTTATTGCGCGGCCGCAACAATGGATCGAACTATTCGCGTCGTAAAACTGCAGTGCAGAGAACACCCGCAACGCAGCCCGCGTACACTCGCTTACTCTTTTCCAGTACACGTAGCCAAGTGGACGAATCTGCAGCGCTCGTTGCCCGATTACATATTTTCACGTTCACTTGTTTACACGGGCCCTCATTATTCACGACAAGTTAAATTCCCAACCATTGCCGCTCGTCCGCACGCACCCCGCATCGTTATATTCCATAATAGCAATTATGGAAATGGCCATAAATAATTTTCTCCCCCCTATAGGTCGGTTACCCCGCGGGGGTAAGGACTTCACCGGCAAATTAATTTGTAACATTGATTACACACTGGCACATGTATACACACGTATGTAGGCACTATTCTCTTTATCGGCTTGGGTGATATACCTATATGCAGACGAATTTTGTCGCGTACATACGCGAGGCGAGCGATCATTATCGCAAGTAGTCGACGGTAGCCTAACGGTCAATCCACTTATCCGTACTGCGCGCGTAGCCTTCCCTCTGTGCCCTCCTATTAATGGCTCGCTCGCTCGCTCGTCCAATCTGCTCTTTACGCTCGGCCGATGCCAAGGGCCGAATCCAATTTTCCTATAACTCGAGGTTGTGCGAGCTGCGAGAGCGCCCGAGATGATGAAACAAAATTTTTGGGATGACTCGGTTTCGCTGCCCGAAGCCTCCACCCCCCCTCTCCCCTCCCAGCTCTCGCCTATATTCATTCTTGTAATTTCTTTCTTTTTTATTCTTTCTTTTGTGTATCGAAGGAATTGTTGGGAGACGAGTGTGAGGGTGTATGTGTGTATTACGTGTGGGTACTAGTGAGAAAATGTGGTTTTAATGTATAGTCATGATGAGTTGGGAAGAGGAGGTGCGGAGAATCGATAACGAATATATAGAGGGGTTTGAATTATCGAGGATTTTCGGGATTTTTGGAGGTGCTGATCTGATATTTTTTTATATTGAATTTAAGGAATAGCCGGATAATGCTTTATAATGCGTTTATTACTTAAATATACAAAGAGTTATGTAATTATGTCTATTTTATATAGAGCATAAAATGTAATTACAAGAATAAAATAATAGAAAAATAAATGAATCTCAACAAATTTGTTTACAGGCTAAATTAATGAAATAAAAATCTACCTGAGTAGAAATGAATTCGTAATATATACCTACTTCTATCAGGCTCTGATCAGTCTACCTGATTAAGATCTGATCTGCAAGCATTGTAACGCTATGTGAGTACATATGCAGCTAGATGTTTAGAGAGAGTAGAATGGTCTGAATAAAATAATGTTTTTATAACTACAAATTTTAGCATTTGTAAATTTTAGCAATTTTTCAATTCATACAAAATTCGTGGATATGTGCAGTGTATGTCATGTATACATTCTGCAGAAAGTGACTTTATCGACAGTCAATATTAATTGTGTACACTACTATTTTTTTCTGTGAAAACAATATTTAAAGTCCGATTATAAATTTAAAATTATTATTTTAGTCTTTACTATCTAAATACACATTTTTACATAAAGTAGATACGTAATATAATTTTTACGTGAATCATGCTAAGGCTACACGCATTGCCCGAGTTTAAAAAAAATAGATAAAATGCTTAACGAAGCATATTGCATTAATAAAACGTAAAGAACAGGAATAATGCCTTATCAACTCAAAGGTCGGGGGTTCAAATCCGAAATTTTGAAAATTTTTTTTCTCCCATATTCCAGTTTCAGGAGTAAGACCGATGGGAAATGTTCCTAAAAAAATCCAAAATCGCGGAATAATTAAAAAAATGAAAAAATAAAATAATAAGAAGGTCGCATCTGTAAGATATGTAGACGAGTCGCAGAATGAAGAATCAGCTGGGAGTGTAGCGTCTCCTGTAATCCAGCGATTGGAGGCTAGTTATGGCGGAGGGTCTGAGGTCGGGATCCACTGCTGGTGCGGGCTCCACGTTGACTGGGCGTCCGCACTAAGCTCGCCATCAATATGGCCACCCTGGAGGAGTCCGGGGTGGCCAGGTTAGCTAAGGAGGGGCGAACCGGGCCAGAGGGGAAACCCAGCAGCCAAAAGTCTCCGTGGCGGGCAGTAGTGGGATCGCGCCCGGGAGTGGGACCGTATCGGCAGCCTGGTCAATACGATTCGACCCATAACTTTTTGCACTTTTTTAACATTTT
>UELV01079864.1:0-26849 GCA_900490015.1 Megastigmus stigmatizans | reverse complement strand
AATCAATAACTAAGCGCTCAAAACAAGTCAGACACTTTTGTTTCCCTTCTCCAAACAAATATAACCCGCAAGCATCGAATACTTACTCCCAAAATACCCTTATTCTTCATTCCAAACTCCGTGTTCACCTCTCCTCATACTCAATACTATCGCGCTTCTTCACCTCGCTCTTATTTTTCACACACACACACATACTCGACTCTCTCCTCCTCTCTCGCTCCCACCCCGTCGTCCCCTCCCTCACGCCCTTTTTCATTCACCCTACTTCGCCCGTCTCTCTCTCTCTCGCTCTCTCACTCCTCTCTGGCGCCCAAGCCCACTCAGACAGCTCGCTCGTCGCACACAGGCAGACATCCGCACGCGCGGCAGCGACGGAGGCTGTGCACACGTGTAAAAAGCAGCAGCGGCTGGGCGCCAAGAGAGAGCGCGCCTGTGGGGGCAGGGCACTCGAGCCGCCGAGTGGGCGGAGTCGGAGCGCTGGTGGGGGCTAAGCGAGGGGCCGGCTCATGCGAGCCGAGTGGCGCCCGGTCCCCCACCCCACCGCCTGGCTGTACCACTCGTTCCGTCTCCCTCGTACGTTAAAGGCTCCCGGCCCGTTTCCCTGGCGTACCGCGGGGCGGCGCTGCCGGCAGCAGAGACTCGACCGTCCGGGCTGTCCGGGCCTCACTACGCCTCGCGGTTCCATCCGGGCTCGTGCTACGTATGGTCCAGCGCGGTGGTGCCAGCCAGACTGATATATATACACAAACACGTACGCCGTGTGTGCACGTACACGCGCCGACGACCGAGGCTCGCACAACCCTCTGTCTTTTTCTCGTGAGAGGGGGCCAACGAAAACGTAGTGGTATATATACACACACCTACACGGCATACATATATATACACGTATATATATATATATGAGTATAGATAGTTTCACATCCCTGGTGGCTGCGTCTGCGTCTCTCTGTGATCTTGTGTGCGCGCGCGCGGAATACCCGTCGATCGCGATTATCACAACGTGCTGCTGTTGTTGTTGTGGTTTACTTGTGGCATCGCCGAGTATCGAGCTGCTGACACTGGATCGTGTGTCGTTCACCAGGGGAGACAGAATAGAGTTTCTGCACAGTGGTAGCGATGATATCCAGCGCACAGTAGTAAGTGATCGGTGAACGGATCGCAGCAGCAAGGCTCACAAGGTGTTCCGAAATTGCGTTGCCGTCGCTAAAGCTGAAAACAAGCAATCCGGGAGGATGACGATGTTGCGAAGATGTCCCAGTGCCCGAGTGCTTCGAACCGGCTCGAGGTATGCTTCTTCGCCGATCGACGGATCGAAGTAGTAATAGCCTCCCGCTGATCCACCGAGTGTTGTCGTACAGTTGCATTGATCCTGATTTAAATCGTTATATCGCCAATGACGATCATTGGAACTGATTGAAGCGGTTGATAATATGTGGCAGCCGAATTCACAGTGTGAAAGTGTATCATTCATCTACAAGCTGGGTGAAAAAATGTAGTTGCGTCTCCGTGTTGGGTGAATATACGAGAGAAACTGCGCCAGCGAGCGTTTGTGATAATTTTAGATCATTAGCAGACGGTCGATGTGTGATAACATAGTTTTCGGCAAGGCATTACGAGAAGACGAGAAAAGAGAGAGGGCGAGAGAGAGACATGAAAAGTGCTAGTGTCCTTAGAAGGCTGTGAGAGAAGTCGAAGGAGGTGGTGGAGGTCGCTGAGGACGGAGTGACTTCCGGCTTCTTTCCTGGCGTCCGTCAGAAATTCCGTCGCCACCCTCGCAGGTGCCGCTGGTGGTGCCGTCGCCGGCGGCGCTACACCGGTCGCATCGTCCTCCACGTCCACGTCGTCCAGTAATAACCTCGGCGGTAGCCAGAACGCGCGAGCAGCCACCCTGATGGGAGTTTATGAGGAGCGCGCCCCTCCTACCACCGGCATGCACTGGGTGAGTTATATAAGTTCAATAATATATCGTTATAGCGATAGGTATCGACTTATGGGCGATCAACGAAGTGTCGTTGCATGAATTCAACTCAACAGAAATTCATTTAGATGTGTAGTTTATTTGGATGTCGTAGAATTTCAAAAGATTATTTTCTTTATTAATGAACGCGGTAACGCTACCTGAATGGCCTAAGGTGTAAGTCTCCATTCTTGAAATTTGACTGCCTTCGGGCTTGCTGAGTTGATCATTGTTGATTATCGGATAACTTATTTAAGATTTGAGGTTATGTAGTGTGCGATGCAAGAATATTGCTGGATGTTGCCAATTGTTCGTTGCTGTCTGAGTTGTTGCATTGACTTTTCAGCATAGAACAATAACGGAACAGCTACTTGGATTATGTTGACAGTGCTAAAGTCAATCATGCTTTTGAAACAGTTAATATGCATTCAGGAGTAATGCTTTTGTTGTTAAATCTGTCAATAATTAGAATTCTATACATATAATTACAACAACAACAGAATATTGATCTATAAAAGTATTCAAAATTATTTTAAAAGACTTAGGTCAACATTGCGTTGTTTATCATTATCAATTTTGCCACGTGATCATGGCAAAAACACAAATCACGCCAAACATTCCACAAGTTTTAGTTTGCCCGATGACTGTAATGCTGTCGCTTCGTTATAAAAAAGCTGGCTTACACGCACTACTTAAGATTTGTGCGAGTGTGCGGAGTATGTGAAAGTACAATTAATTGTGTAAAATTTTCCCACATTGCGCTAAGAATTTTTCTCAAGTCGCGAGAGAATTTTCATGATAGATGCATTCTCAAGGTACAAGAACACGCGACATTATCCAATATTCTTTCGAGACAATGAGGAGAGAAAAAATTATTTACGATCGCCTTCCTTTTTTTTTCTCAAGAATATAGCAATAGAGATTATCAAGTGGAAATGTTAAAGAAGATTTTCTCGCATCGAAATGTATAGTTGATTCGTTATCTATAAGCAAGATTAAAGGGATCGTTGCCTCTTCCGCAGAATTTCATGCCGTTATGCTAATCGATACTTTTTCAAGCAAATGTTTCAACCGACTATTATCGGAATATTATTGGGGCTCCTTTTTGTAATGTTCAAGTGCCTTTAAAGTTTGCTGGAAATGTTTCTAGGCACTATAGACTCAAAGTAAAAGTACATCTCATCTTTAATTTTACCTTTCATGCGAGCATTTGTATATCGAAGAGCTATAACGTTCACTCCAATGTTTGTGCAATAATAGGCTCTTGCATTACTGAATACATATAATTTACTATTTAGCATAAATTACAGACTTTAGATTCTTATATACATCAAATTCGCTGCAACCGTAATACTCGTAAGCATGAAGCAGTAAAATTCTTAATCCTTCGTTATTTATATCCAAGACTAAAACCAAAATATGTTCAATTTCGCAATACCGGAATATGCTGATGATCTCAAGATAAACATCTCATGCGCCTATCTCTCTCAACTTCTACGAACTAACATCGAACGAGTCCTTCCCCCCGCATATAAGCGCCGTAAAGCAATTTAACAGTTAGCAATACAAGAGTAGTAGACCAATAAAAATACCGGCCGATGCATCATCGATGCGCATTCTCGTTCTGAATTAAATGGCCGCGGCACTCGCTGTAAACTCTCGTTGAGTAATTTTCTTTTCCAGTACATTACCCCCCCGGCAAAGAACAAACTAATTGCATTTTATATTAAATTATCTAATCGTTTAATTTAATGGATCATAAAGACACAATAATGTAATTCGCGTGCGGCTGACTCGTGTACATAAGCCGCGCGGTACATGATTCATATATTTGATTAAAGTGAATAATGAAGTAACAATTATCATAATGTATTAGCCAAATACGCTCGGAATCTCTCTCTCGCTCTCTCTCTTTCTCTCCCTCGCCGCGCGACTAGCACAGGCATTTCTCAATCCTTTTACATAATAAAACGACAATAAAAGCGCCACTTCAGCTATTGCTGCTAGCCGAGGCGATAAAACACAAAGATTACACTGCTTTCTTGAACGGAATTTAGCGTGTGCATCGCGCAGTTCAGAAGTGAACTTACGAAATTCCTGCAATAAATATACATCCACGAGAGGATGCTTTCGTCATTTTTGTAAAATCCTAAGGCCAATCGTCCTTAAGCCTCGACAATATTTTCCTATACACTTTGCACTTTCGCATTTCGTCACTTTTAGAATCTACCCGCATAAGCCGCAACAGTTAGACCAATATCGAGCAATTTTCAAGTACGAACATCGCGGTGCAGCGCGGACACAGCCAAAATCGCTCCTCTCGAGTTATAAATAATCGCGCTACAGAAACCGAGGGACGCGACGATTGTAACGTCCGCGTTCGAATTCAGCTCCCGATTAAACTTAATACAACCATATACGTGCACACAGAGACGAACCGAGGGGGAAAAAAATAAATGGGGGAAAACAGCCATTAAGCATTCGATGTATATTAATGCCGTTGAATTTATCGCCGCCGCTATTCCTCGCGCGCCGCGCGTTGAGATAGAATCTCTCGCTCGCAGGTGCAGCAGCTGACGACGGGGCGAGCGGTCGCGCGGCGCGTCGCTCGAGAGACTCTCTACGAGGTGTACCGCATGTAACGTTTGTGCGGCAACGCTGCTGCTGCTGCTGCTGCTGAGTATACGAGAATTTATAAAAGTGGCGAGACGACATTCGAAGAGGAGACAAAGGCGCGGACGATGCGTGTGGCCAATTCGAGTTGAGAGTGTGTATTGCCCCTCGAGGAATTTGAGCATTCAATTACTGGGGTTGGAGTGTAAGACGGCAGATCGATTGTTTTAGTTATCGTATCGAGAGATTCCTTAAAATAGTTATAAGCTGAAATTCCAGGTTATTAAATAGAATGTACAGGCAATGCTATATGCACAAGCAGAATTAAGAAAAAAAAAATCAAAATCATTATTAAGTAATTCTCAGTTTCTTGAAAATTCTATATTTTATTTATTCAAACTGCAAACGATATAAATTCTACCTAAAATTGAATAAAAAATATTTTGCAATTAGTAATTTAAATTCATGTTTATAAATTTATTGATTGATAACTGTTGATTTAAACTATATGGCTATATAGAAAATTTAGTAACTAGACTTCCATCGTAACAGTCAACCCTGCAATCAAAATAGCGGTTGCTCTATTAAAATTTAAACCGATACTGAAATTGACATCAGACACAGTCAACTATTTTTCACATCAAACGAAACTCGATGCGCGCAACTCGTCACACCAAGAGTTAGCTAATCGTCGAAAAATAAAAATAAAAATAATAAATAAAAAAAAATTAAAACGAATCGAATCCGCGTCCCTTTTTGCGGTAAACAACTCGCGCGCGTCTGCTTTGCTTCAGTCGATGATTCGGCGTGTCGATTAAAATCCATCTCTTTCTCTGAGTCGTTTATATAGGAGACACACACACACACACACATCTCAGAGAGGCTTGCGCGCTCCTTGAACTCGCGTTTGGATAAGAGATGACGATATCGCCGCAGCGGCGCGGGCGCACACACATGCATGCATATGTAAAAAAAAGTTTATATAGAGGAGATGAAGAAGAAAGCGCGATAGCGCGTGGCGAGCGCGGCGGCTGGTGAAAGAATAGAGGCAATCGAAAGAGAGAGAGAGAGAGAAACTTGTAGATAAGCGAACGAACGAGCGAGAGATATATCGAGAGACACAAGCCTCCGCTTGTTGTGTGTCTATATGTATATGCGCGCGGATTAATAAACAAAACATTTCAGATAACGCGCGTATAGTGCTTCTGGCGAATACGATGTGGAAAAGAATTGGACGCGCGTGAAGAAGTGCAGTTGTTGATGCTTGCGAGAAAAAGAAGCGTTTATTATTTATTTGCAAAATTATATATTGAAAGTCGGAGCAGGAGTAAAGTGGTTTGAGAATTTGTAAAAATAAACGCGTTGCGGAAGAACCCGAAAGAATAACTTTTGCGCGCTGTGACGATGGCACACTTGTGTCATATGCTTTAACGTCTATTTTAATCCTAACTTTTGCGTTAGTGTCACTTCGCATATCAAGTTTTCAATGGGATGGAAAGATCATCTTTTGGCAGCCCCAAAGTATCGCGCGCACTGCATCATCCGAACTTTTTGAAACATTAACCGAGTCTTTGTGGCTCACGTGGAAATTTGGAAGTTATAAACTTCAGCTCGCTTTTGATTTATATCCGTCTCGTACTGAGTAACTTTGTTGCTTTCATAAATTTTCTAATCTTTGAAAATACCAATATCATAAAAGTATATAAATTCATGTCTTCGCCATCATCAAACTATTTTCTGTCTCAAACTTTCCAATTTCGAAATCATACTTAAAGGCCACTTTTCCATATATACACCAAGCAAATTCAGTAGTACGAATAGGCCGCTTCTGTCTTTCGAGCGCGCAAGAAAAAAAAACACATGAGGGAGAAAGAGAAAAACGACAGAGGCAAGAGAGAGCGACACAGAGATTATTCCGAGTTCGGCGAGAGATAAGGCAAAAGAGTGAGAGAGAGAGAGAGAGAGAGAGGGAGAGCATCTCTTGCAACGGCGCGTCTGCCGGCGATAGCGAGACTCGAGTCGGTTCGACCGCGGCGGGTGATTTATTGGAGCAGCCATCAGGCTGAGATATCCGTCGCGCGAGCTGCCGCGCGACCGGCCGGCAGACGTCGTCGCGACCCCGCGTTTATACTCTTTCTCTCTCTGACATTCTGGGAATACCCCTTCCCTCTCATATCTCCTTTTTTATGGATAATATATTTATTTGTCTCATCGATTATTTGTTCGAATTTTCTTGCGCTGCATTGGAAAAGAGTGCGATGTTGCTCTTAGTTTGTACATCGATAGTAGGTGTGTGTGTGTGTGTGTGTGTGTGTGTCAATGACATTTGTGGTGTGGTGACTTGATACCATTTTGGCTAATTTTGTGGTTAGTGGTCTGGGGATAAGAGTAGCATACATACATTTGAATACAAGAGAAAATGTAGATTAACGATATAGATGAGCAGATATTAAAAGCTGGACTTTGTATTCCTTTGAGAAACAATTTTTTTTAATGAGCAATCGTTCTTGCGTATCGTAAGTTTACAAACGCGCAATAGTGCAATTTACTTTCATAAATAAACTAAATATTTTAGCACCTTAGAAAGCTTACAGTACCACAGTTTCGCGGTATAACGAGCTTTCAATAGTGGAATACAAAGTATAGCTTAATTTGTGTATTTTATTAAAAATCAATGAACTCTAACATCGTGAAATGCTTTTTTTGCCACATTTTCAAGTATAAATTCCCTAGTTTTAAGTTAAATACTTAATCAAGTAAGTAATATACTATGTGGAAGAAAGCTGTGTAAAGTTTTAAGGTTAAATAGCATCCGTTTATTGCGGATTCTCGTCTGTCACGTTTGATTACAGAGCGACGTCTCATCTCTTTGGCCTTTCTCTACCATTAAAACTTAAGTACAAGCTTTTTTAACAACTAATCAAACTTATAAATTTGTATGAAAGAATGATAAAAACATAAACTTTCTAATTCATTACTTTATTAGCCGTAAAAAATTTTTATTTTCAACTCCAAGATTCATTAGCTATACTTACTTTTACCAAAATCTATCGCATTGCTTCTTCTAATAATAATAATAAATTTATTTATGCATTTGAGTCAGCATAAACAAAATCTTGGTAATAAATGAGATATAAAAGCGGTAAAAAAATGAGGGTTCGATTGGTAAATAAATATTCTGTCTGTTAATGTTCTGAATTCGAAAGCAGACGATAGATTTGTAATTTATTGTAGTGGGTGGAAAAAAATGGATCTTTCATTTATACTTATTGCACTTGATGATGTCGATCATCAATTAATCATATTTTTTCGTAACACGAAATACTTTTTACATTTTTCCCGTCCTCTTTTGCGGTTTATCAATTAGCATGCGCTCGTTGATTTATTGCTCTGCTAATAACGTCACCAATGTTTATAGAAGCGATAAGGCTGATTTTTACAAATTTTTCTCAAACACACAGTAAATACACACCAAGCTGAAATGTATAATCAGTTATTGACGATTCACATCATAAAAAAGCACACGAGTCTTTTTCCATAAATATTTTTTTATGGGGGGGGGGGGGGGGGAAAGAAAATCAGTTTTATATTATATATTCGAGCAAACCTTGAAATTATCGATTAAATCCGTTCTAAAAAGTCTGCCACGCATAAATAATACCGAGAAAAATTCTGTAGATATCAAAAAGCGAACGCATATATACAATACGTACAGTATGGCGATTCGCAGCCTCGTGGCGCTAAGTAAAAAAACGCAATGGAAATCTCGGTCGTCGGTGGTGCACGTGTACATAGCCCAAGAGCAACTACTTAAGTATTAATTCGCGCGTGGCCGGGTGACATCCTCAAAGACAGTTCACAACCGCTGCTGCCTCGCGAGATAGGATAAGATCGCGTATATAGAGGGGGAGTTGAGAGAAAAACGCGCGGCTATTTACATCCCGCGAGCGCTGCACCGATCTCGGATAGCATATACGGAATTTCCAAAGACTCACGGCAAATCTGGCCATCGATCAAAGTCTCTTTCCCTCGCACTGGTAATACTGGGATATGCGCCCACAGACCGCCACGACGAGATAAAGCGACATAAGCTAGTGCAGCGACGATCTCTTGCGCCAAGTGCATCGCCGACGGATCGACGTATCGCGCTCGCGGACTCTCTCGAGTCTCTACGGGTGGATCTTTTGCTGCGACTTTCCCTTCGTCGCATTACGCTTTGATTTTCAATAATTTTTTCCTACGTCTTTTTTGTTGTACTTTTTTATTCGATATTGAACAACGATAGGCTTGTTTTCTTTTATAAAAAAAAAAGAAAGATGTATTTCACGAATTCATCGTTTATGCTGAACTCTCAATTTTCCTCTCTTCCCAATCTCTCATTCTCAACACCTCCAAGATTTATTAAGATATATTCTCTCGCCGCACGATCGACGATCACATCTGCGCTCATTATCCTGTCAATAACCGAACATCGTAATCCACGTTTCTCGGAGATGCACCGCACACATGTGTATAACCACTCGGGCTATATCATTTGAAGATGAGCGCTAGTGTATACACGCGTTCCAAAAGTCAAGGGAAACAATCGCGTGAACTATAATCGTCAATAGGGTCTCGGGTCGCGTTTCTTCATTCTCCGCGAGTTCAGTACCGACCGTCATTTTTTATATCGCTTTTTTTTATAAGCTTCGCAGAGAGATTACTTACAATGTCTTTCCAAAGAATAACAAATTATACATAAATTGTTTATCAAAGCTCGAGCATATATATTATCATTTTCACAATATCTTTTCGAAATCTTTCTTTTTAAAATGAATGAAGTATCGTAAATGAACCATCGACAGATTCCAAAAAGTTAATAACAACGCCGACACTGTATATACCAAGCTAATGGAATAAATATCACCTGTCCGCTTTAATAAGATGTATTCGCGCACACACGGCGCGCATAATACGGTCACGACGTTTGTAGTGCATCTGCGATAAGAGTGTGACGCGCGAGAGGTACGAAAGTTGACGCGTATACATATTCTTCTCGCGTGTTTTTTCTTTCCTTCTTTTTCTTCCTCTTTCTACTCTAGCATCAGCGGCGCGGCGTGCGACTATCCCACAGGCTGCAAACTCGCGAGATTCCCGCGACTATCGACCTCCTTGAATTAAGCCTTTATGAATTACGAGCTCCCATTATATGCTAAGTCGATTTTTCACTCCCCGACTCTCTCGCGTTCTCCTACTGAAAAACTGGATCGTCTGTTATATATACTATACAATATATATGTGTGTGTGTAGGCTTTAATTTTGTACTTTGCTCCATTGATGCAGGGAAGTGAGGAGGTGCTCGAAAACCAAGTTGGATGAAGACGTAAAAGCTTTTCTTTCCTTTCTATTTTTTATCTTAACTTTAATGAGATTTTTGACCTACAGTGCGAAAAATCATATACGTATATACACTTCTATACCTCGCACTTAAATAATCGGATGTTTTTTTAATGAGGCTATCGAGAAGCTGTAAATATGAAATCGAAGCTTCTGAAAAACCGCTGTACTGTACGTAATGTTTGATTTTGAGTTTTCATTTGTAACAATTTCATATTATGAAATTCTTCAAATGTACGTAGTAACTAATAATAATAATAATAATAATATTTCTGAAGTATAAATTTTTTTACAAAAATATTTAAAACATTATTTTTACTCCGTTCTCATTTACGCCCAACGATTTACATCCAACGATCATTAATTAAAACACTTTAAAAAGCAATCGCAACACACCTCCAAAAATTGGACAATTGGTTCCCTCCGCCAAATGCGAAAAATTCCCATTATTCTCATATACGCATCGGGGAACGAAGCTGGACAAAAAAAATGGGGCGATCGCAGTGCACTAGTAATACGTAACTAAAGTCCTGCAGCGGAATGCCAAAAACACGAGGCATTTTTGACGCGAAAGGATTTGCGAGTTGCCGAGGGAAAAGTGGGGCGGGGCACGGGGAGGAAAAAGAGACGAGGAGCTGTCGCACGCGACTGCAATCCGGTAATGCAATTAGAGTAACGCGCTCGCGCGCGGACTCACGAGTTTACTCGTCGTCGTCGGTTCGCTGGAAATTCGCGCCGGTGTGCGCGAGGCTCGTTACGAGTTCTCGCTATCCGAGCCGCCGGCAATAAAAAAAAAGGAGGAACGGCTCGGAGTAGAAGCAACAAAATATATATCGCTGGTAGTACTGGGACAGATACAAAATGGTACGAGGATAGGGGGGCTGATTCGATAGCTGCTGCTGTTGCAGTATGACAGAGAGGCGAAAAAAAAGAAAGGCTGGGGACTGGACCGTATACGAATGAGAATTCATCGAAAATTGTGTATGCGTGGGTTGCTATAATCGAGAAATTCAAAAATCCAGAGGCAAGATAAGTAGATTATACGAGTGAACATGAACTGGTGAATTGGTTTGGATGCAGGGCCGATACAGACTGTAGCAATAATTATCGATGCTCTTGCTATAGAACTTGATTATGAAGTATTTTATAGATTGTGGGTAAAGTAACGAAGACTTTTAATTCTGAACCATATATGTATATCATTTAAATCAAAGTTACGAATTATCATATTAAAATAACTGTAGTTTGGTGCAAAAAAAGTTTCTCTCATCGTTCCACCAAAAACATGCACTGTAGCTCGTTAACGACCGAAATTTTCAATTTTCTCAAAAATCGCTTGCGCGCACTCCTCATTCCATTCGATAAGAGATGAGAGAAAAAGGTCGCGTCAATACACAGCGCCGATATAACTTACGACTCTTTATATATGAATAATTCATAAAGTGTGCGCGCCGATCAACGGAAGGGCGTATTAAAATAGCGAGAGCAGACCACGTGAGAAAGAGAGAAAGAAAGAGAGAGAGAGAAAGAGAGAGAGAGATGGAGAGAATCGAAATGCAGCTCGCGACGATGCCCGATTATTATGTGCGCGCATCTGCCGCCGCCGCGCGGATAAAAAGACGAAAGGGAGACGCCGACACCGCGCGCTTTTAACCTTTGCCGTGGCGCCTCTCTCTTGATGCTGCCATTTTTAAAGGTGACTACACACGATTGGACCGAGAGGATTCACTGTGGGTTGAGAATTTTATGCTTACCAGGGCTTCGTCAATGGGTTTTGTACTCATTTACTTTTAATATACGCTTTTATGTCTTTCAGACGCACTTGAATCATTTAAATACTATTCGTCGATTTAGAATGGATACGAAAATTAATGTATTCATTTAAAATATTATTACAGTAGAAGAAACTTGTACTTGTGAGACATAATTTAAAATGAGTATTGAATAGTTGATAACAGAACTTTTCATGAAACCGAAGTAGAGTTGGAATGGTAAATATATATAGAGGAGCACTGCAAAGATAAATTTTCTAATACAAAAATATTCCATTGATCATTTAAAGATAAAAAAAACACTATAGATTAATTAAGCTTTGATTCAAGAATCATGATAAGATCTTTTATATAGCTGTTGAACGTATCATAAATATTTATGTAAATCTCCATAATAGCTAATGAAAACAATTTTTTATAATAAATTCAATGATGATTTATGACTTCTCCTTCGCATGTTATATACAGACTTCTAGGTCGATCAATGTTTCAAATGCACTCGTTGAATTCCACGTAACCACAATTCAGCAGCACGTAGAATCGAGAAAAAAAAAGAAGAAAACATAAGATCTGTAAAAGCGAGAGAAAAGGCGTTGCTAAAATAGCTCAAAAGGTCGAGTCGCTTATTTAACCGATTTAAAAGTGTGGGATGGCCTTAAAAAAGGGCGCACACACACATATATATAAACACGAGGCTGATGCACGAAAGGTGCATGGACCGAGCGCAGCTCTTCACGGGCGGCCTTCGAACTAGCGTGATTCTCAAAATTTATACTTCTTTAATACCTCGCTTCGCTCCTACCACACACTCGTCCTTTCAAGCTCTGCACCGATCCACATAAGAGAAGGAGAGAATGGGAAGTGGGACGGCGTTTTCAAATTTCATTTCTATTATTAAACTTTACAGCTGCGGAATGATTTTTTTTTCTGCTGCGCCGGCATCGACGATAAATTCGTTTTCTGGAGGAAAAAATTAGTATGTCGAGCGCGGAATTGTATTTGTCGCTCTCCTCTTCTTTCTTTCCGCTTTTTTTTTTATTTCACGGGGTCCAAGTATAACGGAGGTTAGGGCCGATAAAACGTTTGCTTTATTTTTTCTTGATTCGACGATGACAGCCACGGCTGGAAATGCCGTTTATTGTTATTATAATCGTAAAAGTGAACTGAAAATAAACTTCTTTTTTCGGTTTCGCGGCCTCCTGCATGCGTTTCGTTCGGTGTTTCGTACGTTGCGCGCGGGGCCGATCCCGTCGGTGCTGCGAACTTTTTAATATTATTAATTTTTATTTTTATACCTCCGGTGTTGTATATATTTACCTTTAATTTTTACATTTTAATTCGCCAACTTTTTTATCTCAACTTCTGAATTTTGAAAAATCTGTTAATTTTATAAATATATAGCTTTGACAATTTTGCGCATACCTCGCGTTGAAATCACGATTCGCGAAGCGAATAAACGCCCCTAAACGCAACGAATTTAACACCATTAAACCATGGAAAAAAAGTGAGCGACCGGCCTGTACTTTAAGTCAATTACCACTGCACCCTTCCACGTACAAACCCTAAAATAACCATCATCATCGGCGACATCGACAAAAGAAACCGCAGAAAGAGTTTAACCGAACACACACGCAATATTCACCATCCGAAACCACTTAATCCACATAGCATACATATACCGAATTGTGAAAAGCCAGAAAAGTTACGGCTCAATTGCGATTCCGGAATCGAAGCTCCTGTCTGACCGCGCAAAATAAAAAAGAGGAAAGAAAGAAAGAGACTAGAAAAGGAAAAAAATGAGAGAAGGTAGAAAGAGAGAGAGCAATTAGGTACGGATGAGTAAATTGCGTAAGTGCGGTTGAGAGAGAAATGCGCGTGCGCGCGCGAGGGCCTTTAATTACGGCCCGCGTCCGCGGATATTATAACGCCGCGGCGCAGACCAGACACACAGACACACAGACACGTAGACGTGCGCGCGTGCGAGCCTTAAAATACGAGCAACCAAGAAGAAGAAGAGAAGAGAGAGAGAGGGAGAAAAAGGTGCATCTATATATGCGACTTATGCGCGACCGCAACAAGAACAACCAAAGCGAAAAGAGAGAGAGAGAAACGAAGAAATGGCCAACGAGCCTCCACACGTTCCCACCGTATAAGCAAATCGCTTTCGCTCTTTCTCTCTCTCTCTCTCTCTCTCTCTCTCTCTCTCTCTCTCTCTCTCTCTGTCTCACTCGGTCCGCCTGTTCTTCCTTGTTATAGTATCTGAGGTTTTAGCGCATCTTTCCGGTTCTGTTGATATATAGGAAATTTAGAATGGTTATACGAGGTCGTATTTTTTTGTTATCCGCCTCGAATGAGCTGAATGCCGTATATATGCGAGAATTGCTTTTCTGCATTTCCGATGCCTAGCACTACGTATCCCTTGATATATGGCACATAAGCGATTGTCATTTATTCTTGTAAATTTATTTTCGATTCTATTGAAGACACACCGTTCGATAATTTTTTTCACACATTTTCACATCATATAGGCATTACTATTTACTTCTAGGCTAGTCTATAAATTTGAAAACGGTGCCAAAACGAGTCTTGCATTGTCACGAATCCTCGAAACCGCATAATAGCGGGGGTGAGCCATTCTCAGTCCATTACAATGCGAATCCACACACACACGCACAGACACTTGGGCCACAAGGTAATTCAATCGATCCCCCTTATAAAAGATATAAACTTGGAGGCCCCCTCGTATAATGGCTCGCTGAAATCCACATGAATCAGCGCCCGTGTGTGTTGCGCCCGCGTCAACATGTCGAAAGCGTAATTCATTTTACGCGCTTCGCCCTTCCCGCGCTGCTGCTGCTGCATCGAAAAAGCGCGCAAAAAACATTCTACCGCAGCAGCAGCAGCAGCATCATGCAGGGCGAAACTTTGCGGAGAGAGAGAGAGAGAGAGAGAGAGAGAGAGAAAGAAGAAGAAAGAGCGAAAGACACTCCTCAGCAGTAAAGTGGAAGCCGTATACTCACACACGTGTGCGTGCCAGGAGATACGAGAGAGAGTGAATGTGTGTATATCCGCGGAATATTTACGATCCTGCCGGTAGCAACATCGTGTCGCGCAGAAGCTATATATGTATGTACGCGTTAGCTGCTGCGGCTGCTGTTGGACGTAGTCGCGTCGTTCGATACATTTATGTGCTCGCCCGTGTGTGTATGTGTCTGTGTGCGGTTGTACGCGTGCGTGCATTTGTGTGGTACACGCGAGGCTGTATAAGTGTATTATAAGGGAACCGAGAGAGGAGTCCTTCTCATTCTCCTCTTTTTTTGTTTGTTTCTCGTTGGATTCCCTGTCCTTTTTTTTTATATGGCGCGCAGATATCGCGGGGCTATCGAACGCCTACGCGCCGGCCACCGTATCCCAAACACACATACACACACACAAACACACACATACGCATGCGGATGCTTTGGGTATACGACATCGGAAAAAAAGAGAGAAATGTAAGCCGAGAGAGGTTGCGTAGGGTTGCGTGGACGCGCGAGTGAGAGAGAAAGAGAGAGACAGAGTGCGTGCAGTGAATGATTAATACGAGTTTAAAGGACTGCGTTATTACGCAAGTTGTACGAAAATGAAAGCATGAAAGCATAATAATGTTTTGCTCAAGATTTGATAATAATCATAAATTTGATACAATTTATGTATACTAAGATTTTGATTATGGATAATAGGAGTCATCGTAATACTAAATCGAACCAATTGTATAAATCCACGACCATAAAACTTTGAGCTGTAGTAAGAAATGAAAAGCATAGTGCATCGAGCCTCGGTATATTCAACATCGAGAGAAAAGAAAGAGAATTTAGGCATAATAAAAGAAGAAAGCGAAGGAGATATAGGCGGAGGATATATAAAGCAAGGCGAGAAACAAGCTGCGGATCATTTGTTATCTTTATCGGGGACCGGTGTCTCGTGTTGCCGGCGTTCGCGCGCGGTTCCTATATATATATAATAACCAAGGAAGCTGATAACGACCGGCCACCATACAGCCGCCTTTGGATCCGCTCTCTCTCACGCCGTCGTGGCGATTTTATGTCAGTGTCACGCGCGCAACAGCACCTGGAGAACGAGGTGATATATAATACCTGCCGATCTCTCTGCTTTATAATGACTCGATCGCTGATGCTAATATCGCACGGATTTGAGGGTGCCGACAAAGTTACGCTAAGGTATGTCTAGGATAGGTCGCGAGATTCTTTAGACATTGATTTTTTATCTTCGCGGAAGATTTAGATATTATAATACACGAAAAGATATATAATTTAATCTTCTTGTGTATTACGCTTTAGCTAATGAAATGTATGTAAATTGTACCGAATAGTTGTGAATTCGTTTGTTTGGACAAGAAACAGTTACTTAGATAAATGTGAGAATAGTGCGCAATGAAGCGTGACATCGTTAAAAGATCAAATAAAGTTTATTCACGTCATTATTCAAGAGTCCTCAGAAATGTCTATTATCTGGTCTGTTATATACCAAGTTTCGTACAATTTTTTAATTCATATCTATATTATTGCCAATTTCAATCTGCCACTCAATAATTAGCGACATAAGTTTACGCGGAAAAAGTCATTATATCAAAGAAATTGAATTAACTCGTCAAAGCACATCGAAATGCTTGAAAACCGATCCTCGCTATACCTCGCCAACTGTAAAGCAAAAAAAAAAGAGAAGCGTAACTCTTCAATTAGCCAAAGATGATTAAGTAATGATTTTCAGGTGAATAGCGTCGCAGCAGACAGGCAATCCATTCGCAGAAGTAACGCACAAGCTCTGCCAACGGTAAAGATAATGGACATCTCGCTGGGACTATCTACCTATATCAAGAGCATCAGGCCAAATCGGTCGCGAAACCGATGCGCGTTTAGTTTCATAACGATTCCGCGCACGTGTACGCCATGTTCGCCTGCAGCCTGCAGCGCTCTTAAAAGCCATACTTGAAATGGGCTTTTTTCGCCGCGGCTGTTGTACTATACATGTATATATACGAGGGTATAGCTGTTGCAATGATCGCTTCGCCGGAACGAACGCCGCGGAGACATTTTCTGCCGCAAGAGAGAAAGAGTAAAGAGGTTGCGCAAAGCCGAGCTGCCCCGCGAAAATCGCGCAAACCCGACACACTTTGGCTGCGGGTTTAGGAAACTCGAGTTAAGAATAGCCATTGGGTGGGATGGGCTGGCTCTTTTATGGTCTTGGTTGAACGATTTCCTAATTATGACGAGTGGTTGGCCGATCGCTATAGATGACAGCTTTTTTTTTCTTACTTGGAAGCGTTGTTGACGGAAACTTTCAAATCATATAATAGGGATTATAACACTTTCCTGCTATTGACTTATTCACAGATTCATTTATGATGGGCTATAAATTCTTTTCGTGATAAAGAAATAATTGGATTTGACTGTGTGTCAAGTTTTCAGTTCTGTTGAATTAAAGTTTAATCCTTCAAGCTTATACAAAAATGTGGATTTTATATGTCCACGCGATAAACAAGATTTCAGTTACTTGTGTTCTTTTACGATTCTTCATAATTAACCATGATCCTTTTGCTACCTATAAAAATGTTTAAACAAATCAGATTGCAGGGTCATTTAAGCAAAAAATTAATTGAATTTTTAATACTCGTTAAAAGTACTATATATTATGCATGCTTTAGAAGCCTAAAAGATGCGGGCTTTATAAGGTACAATAAAAATTCTAGTATGTTCAATTTAAAGTTATAGACACTTGAAAAACTCATCAATAATTTTGATATTTTAGTGCCCCCTGGAATTTCAGAATTCGATTTAACTTGGAACATAAAAAGATAATAAAGTTAGAAATGAAAGTATTTGCAATAATTAAATATCAGAAGACTGCCGTCAGCTGTTTTCACAAATTCAAAATTTTAGTTATGAAATTATACAAGTACCATCCACGAAAACAAAGTTGTAAATGCTTTGTATAGCAATACCTCAACGATAATAAAAAGAATTTTTTTTCGCTCTTTTCGTAATTAATACTTTTTTATCTAAAAGATTTCCATTGCAAATACCAATTTTCTATCGTAAAAAGACTTTTCGCTTCCAATAATAACAATTTAAGGAGCAAAAACAACGTGTCTAGCATAATGTACATGCAAGTATGCTAGTAGAATGAGTTCGGTGTGGTAAGACGGTACGCTTTCCACTGCAATCAATCAAATAAGAATCACGTTTCCCTCGACTTTCCCCGCGACGCAGATAAGTAGTTCGAATTCTTAAATTTTCTTAAATCCACAACATATCCCACGTTGGTGCACGTTTACATACGAAGGCACGCTCCAATATGACCGAATCTCAAATTGTTAGAACGCAAAAAAGAACCAAAATCATCTCGTACGAAGAAAAAAAAGTAGCATTTCCTCGTTATACCCGGTATATACACAGTCCAAGTACAAGCATTCCGATCACTGGGCGCACACACACCGGCTTCACGCACACTATTTCTGCGTTCTCGCGAATTCAATATCCCAGGGGTCTACTTGCTATCGTGCGCTCGGCAAAGACAGAGAGAGAGAGAGAGAGAGACAGTTTCTGGCCGGCAGAAGGTCGGGGGTATATATGGTGCAGGAGAGCCACTGTATGCGCGGGTGCACAGCTAAAGATACAGTCGCAGGAGCATATAGCGGCGGTCAAATATATAGCGCCGCCGGGGCACAGTGCAGCAGCAGCAGCGGCGGCGGCGGCATCCTCGTATCGGTCGACTTGTCGAGAGACAGAGAGACAGAGAGAGCGAGAGAGAGAATTCAAGCGGAGGGGACCGATGTGTGAGTGTGTGTGTATACCGGTCTACGAACCTATATATATATATGTAGGTACACACATCCACATGCGCGAGCGAGGCAACACGGCATTAGTTAGCGGCTATCCGTATAGCCTAGCCTCTCCTCTCTCCTGCATCAGCCGGAGCGGCGCTCTCCTCTCTCGAGCCGGACGATAATTTATGTCGGGAGCCGCGCGCACAACGTGTGCGCTGACATTTGAAACGAGGTGCGTTCCCTCTACTCCTTCTCTCTCTCTCTCTCTCTCTCTCTCTCTCTCTCTCTCTCTCTCTCTCTTTCTCTCTCTGGCTGTCGCGCGCGTTTGTGTGCGAGCGAGAAACTGCCGCCGGCTGCTACAGTGTTTCGCCTGGCCATTGGTCGACCGAGGCTCCTTATAGGGCTGACAGCGCATGCGCCATCGCTCTCTCTCTCTCTCTCTCTCTCTCTCTCTTCGCTTTTATAGTTGTATATGTAGCTCTATATATATACAGACGTTTGCAGCTGGTACGGAGAGAGAGAGAGAGAGAGAGAGAGAGAGAGAGAGAGCATGACTGTTGAGAATACGAGACGACACGTTATAGGTAAAGGAGAGAGTACGTAAGCTGCGCGGACAGGAGAGACATAAGGCGTATACGCGGATATTTCGTCTTTTTAGAAGAGAGGATTGAAGCTTTTTGTCACGGGACACTTTTCACTCGATGCTTGGATATAAGTTGTGTCCCCGCGAGCTAGAAAATACGTGGGCTAGTGTATAGTGTTGTCCCGGCATGTAATGAAGGAACCGATACCGATCTATCGCGACCGCCGCGGCATATTATGTAAATCGTTATACCTTGACGTACAATTGTTGTAGAGTCGGGGGAAACCTGATTAATATTGAGATCGCTTTTATTGCTCTAGGGGGTCGCGATTTATGGCCGCGAATATTACATCAATTACGTGCGTCAATTACCCGTACGCAAAGTGTATATAGGCATAGCATACACGTTATAGGGATGTATCGGTAATAGCCGATCTAAGAATCCGCTGCTGTCATTATCGATATACCCGTGCGCCTTCGATTCATAAATTATTCTGAATGTTTAATCAGCCGAGCGAAAAAGTTCGATCGTCACTGCATTATCGTTTTGGACACAATTTTTCCTCGCTTATATATATATATATATACATCTTTCTCTCTCCTGTAGTTTTTGCTCGGGGACCCGTTTCGCTCATCGGCGCCGAGATCTGGTCTCTTTGTTGAAAGAGCGAGAGGCAAAGATGAAGGCTCAACTATTACAGCATCGCGCGCCACCGCCAGTTTTTCAAAGGCGCACAACCGAGGTGGCAGCTCACTGATCCGTTCAGTCGATGCAAAGCGTTCCTCGCCGCGATTTCCCCTTCGTTCGCGATCAGCTCCTTTCATACCTATCCTCGAACGTGATAATCTCACTGATCGATTTATATTTGTAGATTTTCGCGCTACTCGAGTATACTTATCCTAATGTATAGCCGCACATTGACTTCTCTATACTATACGATTCCATCAATGGCATTTGGCACCAAAAGATAGATCGGAAATGATTTATAGCGAGTATTACTGATGACATCGAAGATTCGAGGCTTCATCAATCGATGCAAGCTACAAAATTAGATGTAACGGAATGACGGAAACTCGGTAATTCGAAGGTGTCGAGTGTCTGCAGACTCTTGGCTTTTAATTGAAAGCAGATAGTCTCTCGGCGTCGTCGTTGCCGCTCGACACGCATCGCCGCGGATCGAGATCGAAAATTAAGAGGTCGATCGGCTGCAACGGAGGGCGACGACAGCAGTAACAGGCGACAGCAGCGGCCCATCCTTTTTCGCGTCCAGTTCTTGCACACTTTCTTACGGCTTGTGATCGTCGAGCTTTTTTGCGTCCACCAACTCGCGGGCGAGAGATCCCGAGTTAGCGTCGCGACTTCTTGCGCAGGCAGCGAGGATGAGGTGAGGCTCGCGGCCAGTAGTCGAGTTTTGAATGAAATTCAGAGCTGCGAGAAGAAGAAAGTAGAAGTTCGACTTATTAATTGACGAAGGAAAGAGCGATGGACCTCGCGCTGACTTTCACTACGGGACGTAGCAGTAGAGTAGCCTGTAGTACACGTCAATGGACATTCTGTTGAACTTATTTTGAGAAGATCCGTTGAATGACTCTCTTGTGAATGTGAGCTGAAGTAAAAATCTATAGGATATCATTTCGTAAAATCAACATGCGATAGCCAAATAGGTTAAATAAAAATAATTATAATTAACGATTATTACATTGTTATAACCATTCCTCCAATAGATTTACGATATGCGCCCTCGGTCCCGCTTCGGCATAACCGATCTAAAAGACGCCGTTCATGGGTCTGTTTCAGCAGCCGGCGAACTCGCAGGAGCGCGGCAGCGGTCTATCGCTGGGTTGCCAGGGCGGCCCAGGTGGCGGTGGTGGCGCGGGGGTGGTAGTGGGCGCGGTGGTCGTAGGCACCGGGGGCTCGGATCAGACGCGCGATCTCTCGCCCTGTCTGCCCGCTTCCATGGGAGATGCCGCGCGTCCCACGACACTGCCCTCGAGTCCCACGCCACCGTCCCAGCAACAGCAACAACAGCAACAACAGCAACAGCAACAGCAGCAGCAGCAACAACAACAGCAACAACAGCAACAACATCATCAGCATCATCATCAGCAGCAGCAGCAGCAGCAACAACAGCAGCCGCATCCGTGCAGTCAACCGGGTCACACGAGTCTCCACCAGACCCACTGCGGCACCAACAATAATTGCTACGACGCTGGCGCTACCCCCTACGACTCTAGGGATTACGGATCTCCGGGAGGTATGCTATATTATGTAGTTAGAGTGACAGAGAGAAAGAGAGAGAGAGAGGCTTGCCCCGGCCTGCCCATATTTTTTATATCGATGATTGTCAGCGTGTTAGGGAGATCCTGCGATGATTACGCGTGAGAACACTTTGGTCGGGAATAGGAACTTTTTTAACAGATTTATGTTTTGCGTCACTTTTTAAAATTGTCAAGTTTTGCTGGTTGATGGGTAGATTAAAATTATTGGTAAATTGTATAGCCAAACGGAATTTCATCACTTGTAATTGAAAAATGTAATGCATTTCTATTTACTCATTTATTATAACTAAATCGATTAATTCTGTATTATTCTTTAATATCAATTCGTTAAATATTGATAAACAAATTAAGATTTCCATCGACTAAAAATAATATTATTTTAATAGAAATAGGAAATTGAGTGTAGAAATTTTGCATATACAAAATAAATCAAAACCTAATTTCCGTGCGACAATTACGCGCACTGCATTATATCGATAAAAGTTTACGATAAAGAGTATTTATAAAGTGTTGGGCAATAATTGGTAAGGCGCTATAACGCTACCCCCCGTACGACCACCCCTGCGGGAGGTAGGGAATTCACGTGGCGCCCGGGGTATTCGTTACTGGCCTCGCACTTTTTTCTTGCCTCTTCGGTTCTCACTTGTTTTTTTTTTCTTCTCTTTTCCTTCCGCGCCTCTCTCCTTCTGTGTATACTTCTATATGTAATGCGTATAGCTCTAAGCGATTTCACGGTGTGGGGATCGAGTGAAAGGTATAAAGAGATTCGGAATGGTTCTCATGAAGTATTTGACTTGGGGAGTTGCGCGTGAGTTTTTTATAATAGCTGCGCTGGAGTGGCGAACACATACTCACTGTCGGCAGTGCGGCAGAGAGTCTCGCTGATGTAACGCTATATTTACACGAGAAATTAATTCAGTATTGCACAGTGGGATTATGATGAGTTTTCTCACAATTCATTGATTCTCGCAGAGGATTTTTCGTACACCGAGACACGGGGTCCGTTGCGGTATATATATGCTTGTATGTGCACTTCAAAGCGAGCGCGCTCGAATTCTTTATGCCTCATTAGCAGCTTAAATTCTTTTAGTCTCTCGTGCCGCCTGTATCATCGTTAATTCAAATCCCCACCAACGTTCATAAAAAAAATACTGCTCTATATCAAACGAATCTTAAGTCCGCAAAAATCCTTCCATTATAGATTTTAAATCCATCGATGAGCAAATCGGCATCATCAACTCCAAACGCATGTTCGCAGACGGCAGCAGCGAGTTTCGCAACAACAACTACGAGCACCCGAACGATCTCAGTATGCCACCCCAGTCGACGGCGGCGCATCATCACCATCACCACCACCATCACCACCATCACCATCAGCAGCACCAGCAGACGATCCTCCACCAGTCGCAAGTACAGCAAACGCAGGATCAGCAACAGCAACAGCAGCAACAGCAGCAGCAACAGCAAACGGGCGAGCACGGGGTGATGCACGCGATACCGAAACTGGAGCCACCCTCGACGCCGCCCTCGCACCAGGATCACGAACACGGACCGGCGGTCGTATGCGCCGGCTGTGGACTCAGAATATCCGATAGGTTTTACCTGCAGGCGGTCGATAGGCGATGGCACGCCTCGTGTCTGCAGTGCTCCCACTGCAGGCAGGGACTCGACGGCGAGGTCACCTGCTTCATCAGGGACGGCAACATCTACTGCAAGAAGGACTATTATCGGTGAGTACACCTCTTTCTACGAGCATTTTATACTATTTCTCGATATATTATCGACCATGTATATAGGAATGAATTATCAATAGTATTTTTGAAAAATATGATATTCCTATAATTATCAATCGGGATCATTGTGCTCCACTGATTCGCAGGATATCACAGTTAAAGTACATCGTATGGTTTTTGATTAAATATATATAATATTTTAAAATCAAAATTCATAATTTTACAAAACTCTTTGAATAATTAATTAATAACAGTTATCACCCACTTAAGATTATTAATTAGTATAACGTAGTAATATTTTTCCTAAAATCGTTCTGGTCCCGCAAACTCACCCAAAACTCAATGACGAACTCCGAATTATTATATACCCAACAGCGTATAACGACGCAATTACGAAGCATCCATATACCGAAATTAAGCTGTTTAGCCAAGGCATTGTAGTAGTACCATTACCATAAACGGCGCCATAAGCGAGCGCGAGGTTTATATACCTCTTCTTACGATTCTAACAGACCTAACCGACACCAACACGACTCGATCAGAATTCTCTCACGTTCACCGCGCGCATATATGCGCCTTTTATATATGATACCATTCGCGGAAACAATTGCAGACTCGCGAATATGGAGGGCACTTCCCCATTACGCGCGGAAATTGTCCGTCGCCCCTCGGCAAAATAGTCTTTAATTCTTAATTAAAAAGAGCCGCCGGCTGCAGCAGCAACAGGAGCGGGACGCGCGTTCGCCACGAAATTCCACGGTAGTGTCGCGCGGAAAAAGCCGCATCCTTTCAGACTTGAGTGCACACTCGCGCGGTTCTGTCCGTGCCACCGCCGCTGCCGCCGACGCTCATCTTTCTTCTTCTCTCATGGTTTTTCCTATACCTCCTGTCTTGTTCGCTGCTCTTTGCGCGCTTCGGGATCTCAAGTCTGACGGAGAATTTAGTCTGCATACGCTTTGGGCTCGTTTTGTCGTGGGATACAACCATGTTTGAGGCCGTTTATATATAAATATTTAAATGCGCAGTGCGTGTGCGCAATTGTAAGAGTACCGCGGCGCGGGGAACTTACTTTAATAAGGAAATTAATAAATTGCATAGAGTGGCGTTTACGGTGGATTATCCGACGTGATTTATCGTCCAGAACTACCTTATTACAGTTCTTCACGCGATTGAAATAGTGCACAACGATTTATGGATTATTATTTCTGAACTCTTGTATACGAAATTCGATTGACTTTGATTCAGTATAAAAATACCGATTAATGTCTGCGCGGGTAATCGTCTTACTCAACTCATACATTGTTGCGTAAAAAGTAACGTCGTGCGAAATTAGCCAATTGCGTCATGATCATCCTTATACAGCCTAGCATCGAAAATCCCCGATAATCACAGTGCCATCATCACCGTTTAAGAACCTTCGTTGTGCCGCATTATAGTCCGATTGTTTGATTGTTGTCATCGGGTCGGCCGTTCGATTATCCTCTCTCTCGTCATATTAATTTTCCTGGGAATCAGCAAATCGTGATTCGTGGTGAGCGAGGAGCGCAAGAAAGAATAAAAGAAAGAGATAGAGAGAGAGAGAGAGAGTGAGAGACCCCCTCGACGGCCGATTTCTCATGACTGCAGCACGTGGGAGGGTTGGTAGCTGCAGCTAAATGTTAGCTGTGCGATCGAAGCGCAAGGAGAGGAGAGAGAGAGAGAGAGAGAGGGTAAATCGGTAGAGAGAGAAGAGGAAAAGGATGAATCTCGCCGGTGCGCGCACACCACGAGGGCCCCACACAGCGCCAAGTGTCTTCCTCGTATCGTCGATTTCTTCCTTACCCACCGATACTCCTTCTTTCTCTCTCTCTCTCTTCTTCTTCTTCTCTTTCTCGCTGTATCTACCTTGGCTATCCTGGTCTGGCTTATATACACCGTCTTTGGGTCGAAGAAGAGCGCAAGGACGAGAGAATTGCATGGGCTAATGGTCACGACTCGGCCATTTACCTCCGGCGAAGCGTCGATATCCGATAAGTAAATCACCGTCGATCTAGGGGCGAGCGCGGACCCTCGTTGCTAACGCGAGCCTGTATATGAACACTTGAGATTATTTAAAAACTATATATAAATAGACAATTCTTTTGAGATTCATAACAGTACGGTATACGTACAATGTAAAATAAAGTGAAATATGCGTTTGCGGCAGTAAGTTTATTCGTGATAAAAATGGATTTTGACGTCAATTAGAACTTTCGGCATTTTGCTTGTTTATGAGATCGCGTCGGTAAGTTAGATTTTATTGTTTGATCGTTGGAGATAAAGTTTAACACAAAAAAATAAATTTTTGTTTTAATCCAAAGTTAAAGTGTAATTTAACATTGTTATTTATTAGACGATGAAATTGAACTGTACGGAGATGAATATAAACGTGACATTTGGAGGGTTGCAAGGTTAACCCTTGCAAATTATTTCCTTGTAAAATAACCCTAAAAAATGTTGAGTGATAGTTCCGCGGACCGAGCCGCTTCTTACCTCTCCCTTCTCCTGTAAGTAAGTGTCCATGCACTCTACAGCGCAGTTGCTTCTACGTATACCTTGGCGTATATACGGACCCTCGCTCGCTGTTCAAGGACGCGCCAATACCTGACCCTATTACACCCTGCACAGAGCACCTATTGCACACTATACATAGCCGTGAGCTGCGCGCACTTGCTGAGATTTCTCTCAGCCCCGTATATGCACCACCGATGATCTTTCCCATTTTTCCGAGAGTTTCCGCGCGACCATTGTTCCACGAGTCGAGCCCTGCGCCTGCACATGCGAAAAGTTTTCGAGCGCTTTCGCCAAGTGCAGAGATTTTAGATATCGCGCTGCGAATTCGAAACAATGCTTGCGAATTATATACTTTGCGTTCAACGAGATTTATTATACCTCGGTCTACCGTTAGTTTTCGGGATGAAATTAAGTTGGTTATAGCGTTCGGTTTGATTATACACATATACACATATATATATACACCGCAATTGAGGTTATTTTTCCCTTGGATCGTTATATACACTCGCAACAATGCTAAGCCTCGCGCGATCATCTCCCGCCTAAAATTAAATCTCGTAGAAACGAAAGAAAAAGGTATATACTACAGGCAGCATTATCGCACGCACGCGGTGTTTCGTTACCGCGGCGAGGAATTAAAAATTTCGCCGTCCCGGCAATATAAATATAAGCTTCTCGCATACGCGCTCTGCACTGCCACGGACGCTCGAGGAGATATAAAAATCTTTCCGGGGCTCGACTACCACCACGCAGGGAATCTCTCTTATACCGCGTCTGGCCTGAAGATGAACGCCGCAGATAGGAGCGCGTGCAAGGTGTCATTTAGTTGCGCATCTTGATTATCAAGCTGCCATAAAACTCACACACACACACACACACACTTGAGACGTGAAATTTTGCATTCACTTATTTCTGGTGAGATCGAGGAGAGAGTGGGAGAGAGAGAAAAAAGAGCAAGGACACGGAGGGCAGAGAGATTGGCGCCCATAACTTGTGACACTTCCCGTCACGATATTCCAAAAGGCTCTTATCTGTGATGTGTGTGTGTGTGTGTGTGTGTGTGTGTGTGTGTGTGTGTGTGTGTGTGTGTGTGTGTGTGTGTGTGTGTGTGTGTGTGTGTGTGTGTGTGTGTGTGTGTGTGTGTGTGTGTGTGTGTGTGTGTGTGTGTGTGTGTGTG
>UELV01079863.1:0-16591 GCA_900490015.1 Megastigmus stigmatizans | reverse complement strand
ACACACACACACACACACACACATGTATATAGTATGCAAACGGCGCAGAAGTGAGCGACGAAACAATAGGGACACTGCGGGAAAAGTTCTGGATACACTTTTTATCTCGTCAATATTTGCTTATTAAGTATAGCTGATCTAGCGGTTTTTGCTTTTGCAGGTACTCGCTTGCCCTCGCGCGCATCTGGCCTATACCATCACCTTAACACTATTATAACAAACTGTCACTCGCGCGAGCTCTCTCGCCTTATACATATACGCAATTATCACATAGATGAGTGAGTTTTTTTTCCTCTATCTCCTATATAAGAGGAGAGTTTTTATTATACGCGTGACAATGAATGCATCGAAAAGTGCGCGCTTAATGCGATCGCGCAAATGGCATGTTGAAGTCGGTTGCAGTCGATTAAATTATATCTCGAGAACATCATTTATTGTATTACCTTTTCTTATATATGTGCAGTGCGCAACCTTGCTTTTGCCCAACATCTATCGCAAGATCTTTCGATCTCGCTTAACGCATCTGCGTGTAAATGTAGGATCATCTGTTGCGGACAGAAAAATATGAATGCACAAAAAGTGTTATGACAATCAAATCTCCCACGCTCTCTCGGGGGGGAATGTAGCACGAGCACGAGAGTGCCGCAACGCTCGAATTATTCAAACGTGTTTTTCAGCTTTTATTCCAATTAGAACCGCTTTGATTTCGCATATACGAAGATATTTAAAAAGCGAACAGATTTAATGGAGCTCGATACTCGAGTTCCACAATTGACACTCGTTCCACCCTATAGAGTTGAGTATATTACATAATTAACACTTTATTAAACCAGCAACACTGTTCATTTAGGCTATGCGGTTAACTAATCTTTGCATCTCAAGTTGATCGCGCAAAATATGTCTATATATGTAAGCGCGTGCAACAATTCAATCATCATCATTTAGAAATAATAATATTTATACGGCTAAAGTATAAATATTTCAAGCAGCACATCGCAGCTACTATCCGCTGGTACAAGACGAAACTTACGCAACTGTATATGCCCGCAAGAATGCAACGTCGGGTCGGCGGGGAACTTGGTGCTTAAGATAGACTATACGAGGTGGGAAGACACTTACATAAAAGTGGCGCATATGCAGCACTGGAACTGTCGAATCTTGTTCCTGCGGCTGCGTATGATGCCGGAGAACTCGACGTAGCTGTGCCGATGCTCGATGTTGGGCCGCGTAAGCGACGTCCTCTCCGTCGGCTGATGCATCGCGCGCGCGCGCGGACGAGGCTGCACACTTTCCGGCCCGCGACACTTGACTAAGTATATCGACGCTTTCGCTGCTGCTATATGCGGCTCGCTATATGGCCCTATGCTACCTCTATGCTATGGTTGGCCGCCTGCTATGCTGCAGTCTATACGTAACTCAAGGCTAATACGCACTCGGTATACTCGGGGTCCCTACACGCTAAATCTCTTAGAGTGGAAAACCACTCTTTTAGAGTGAACATCCAGTCTTAGGTTCAGTGAAAGTAATTAACTCTATTTAGAGTTATTTATTCACTCTGAAATTAGAGTTTTTGTATCAGCAGAAAAAATTGCTCTATGTAAGAGTTGATTGTACTCTATTTAAAAGTGAAATAAGAAAAATTTCGAGGTTAGAATATCTTTACATTACAAAACTAAGAATATATACAGATTTTCTTTTTAGTATAATAATATTCACATTGAAAAACTGCTTCTATTTAATAAATATATTAATAATGAGATACTTACTGCTGGCAAATTGACAATTATTTCCATTATTTGACTCACTCAGAAACACTTATCATCACACGTGTATTGTTCGTACCTATACACACTCTACCATTAGTGTGAATTTAGAGTGAATTTTAAGCTTACTATAAAACACTCTAATACTAGAGTAATATTGTTCACTCCAATTTTTAGATTGTCTTTTTCACCCTATAAGAGTTACTTTTCACTCTATAAGAATTAAATGCAACTATAGAGTGGTTTTTCACTCTAAATTATTTAGCGTGTATTATGGCTGATTTTTTACCAGCTACCACTTGCGGCCGACTTTTGTGCGCAGGATTATTCTTTTGTACACTTGCAAATGGATATTGCCCAAAAACTAATGGCTTACAATCTGTGAATGCAGTAAGCAGTTATTCTTACGTCTCATTCGAGATACTGCAATATAAATATAAATATGTTGCATAAGATATTATGCTGCTATACTGAACTGTGCAAAAGATTATTTATTTTCTATTTAATATAGAATATATATTAGTTAAAAGAAAATCTATACGCAATCCTCAAGGAAATCTTGTTGTTCTCGTTAGTTTTCAGTATACAGGTGAATGAAAAAAAGAATTTTATTGGGACAATTTTTGAAAATTCATATGCGCATCAATGCAATGTGTTTTATATTCAGATTAATCTTTATTTTATTAGGTATTTTAAGTTAGATATATATATATATATATATATTTAAAAGATAACGCGAAATATATTCAATAAGTCACTTAAAAAATACCGCATAAAGTGCCTATATGTTATTGACAGCATTTTTGCTTTACTTGATTTGTTTTTCATTTGATACGGAAATGATTCTTGATAGCGAGATGAGCTTTATACCATTCAAATATGTAAACCAAATCAATCGATATAGCATTGAAAAAACTGCAAAATCAGTGAAACGATACTACGGCACTTGGACAACGCGGCTCTTTAGGAATCGCGCGCATCTCCTATCTTTTTTAGCGAAGGTAATCAAGTATCGAATTACTTTTTATCTACACGGCAGATTTTAATGATGGTTTTCGCGTCAAAGGCGCTCAAACATCAAAGCACACTATCTCGAAATAAATATAACTATAAATATATAATGAATTTTCCGATACGTCTGTGTATAAAATATATATATATATATATATATAATAAAGCGATTGAAACGCAATTAATTCTTTTTTAATTGCTACCCATCAACGTATACTTTGATTCATTATTAATTAATTTCATATTCGCATAAGTATAAATGAAATTTTTATTTTCCCATTAAATTATCATCGATAAATATTTGAAATTTTGTTTCACCACGTTGAAAAAGGTAACCTACTCTTGATAATAATTGAATAATAATTTAAATCTCAAAGTACACTGAGATAAATAAAAATTAGAAATGCCAAACTAAAATTACTATAATGCGTATAAACTGTGATATATACAACTTTAAATCTACTTCGAGTTTTGCAAAGATTCAATTTCAAAGTATAGCTGCGTAAAACTTTAGATTATACCTATTAGCTACTTACATAAACAATTAATCTGTTCCCGTTTCAACTAAAACATTAAAAGTGTCGAAATTTCATCTGCACAAAACTAATTAGCAAAACTATTATCTATTTTTATATAATTATTCATGCAACATTCTTATATTGACAAATCTGATTATATCATTGAAAGTTTTACTATCTCTATAAATATCACGATTTCTAATTCGATCCACTTACGTTTACAACATTTACAGTGTCGATTCTAAGGAGACAAAAAACATTGATTTTTCACGTATAAATCACTTTTTATAAATATATTTTTATTCGATGAAAAAACTCTGATTGATAATATAATTAAATTAAAACTTCAAACATTCGGTTACTTCGCACTTAATAAAATATCAGATTTTGAAAACTTTTCGCAATTGATACGTTCACGTTATTGAGGATTGCATGTAAAATTATGATTTGCGTCTATTGTTGTTCTTTAAATTTCTCTCTACACCAAACATCCCAAATAGATGTACCTAACGATGATTAATATTGGTTAAATTTAATGGCTGTACGTATGCATCATATCTTCACAAAAAGTGTAACTTCACATTACTGTGTTTGAAAAAACTATAAGCCGCGCGGTAATCGCAAGTAACGTGTACACCTCTACTCAATGCCGATAAACAACCCATTACCTTGAAATCTAAAATCTCACGTCTTCCAAAGAAACACAAGACTCAAATATACGCGTTTATAGACACTTGTTTATCTTTTATTTTGGTTTTCACTCGATCGATATTATGTTATACAATATACATTTGCGAAACCTGTATATTGCAATACATATGTATGTATAGATTTTTCCTTCAGAAATGTATCGGTGCGGTTTTACAATATTTCTCTCTCGTCGTGCTAAATCCACTAGAAATTGTTCAATCACACATCCTACGATGAATTTTCAAAAGACTCCGGGTGGAATTGATCACTGCAGCACACACAGGTTGACGCGCTACGCGCGCACCTCCAGACGCGAGACTGGTTACGTTACGTAAGCGTCACATTGCAGTTGGAGCCGTTCGAGGGCTAGTGTAACACGAGCATATTATACACTTTCATCCTGCGGTCCTAGCGGGATGTATTACAATCTTTTTCGTTATAATAAAACGGACCCGCCTGACTCGAGACCTTCCTTTAACTCAATCTATATTTGTGAAATAATATTATGTTAACAAACTATCTGATGTATAGATACAAAAAGTATATCGCAACTACCGTTGATGGTTACTTAATAACGCTTGATTATGTAGACTTTGAAAACCGAGAACACGCGTGCGCTTGTACTACTTTCTTAAAGCTACACAGATGCAAAACTTTCTTAGCGACAAAGTATTAAGCAAAATGGCGGACTAACATATATATGTGTATAATTTTTGGACAACCGAAAATAATCCGATAATGACTTTATCAACTTTGTATTTCGCTGTAGCAGGCAAATGGTCAATAACCTTTTCTTGCGTGTAATACGATCGATGATAGAGGAAGGGCTTCTCAAGCGAGCTTCGTAAACGCACGAACTCAACGCACGGACACAAATGGAAATAGTAAAGTTTTTTTCTTCAAATTTTACCCGTGTCCAAATTATATCTTTTTTTTTTTGGTATAATGTCGGCGTTTGAGTTATCAATTTTCAAAATAAACCAACCTTTTAGTAGCTTTTTAATTAAAATATTTTGTATAAAATCTCTGTTACTTTTTTTTTCGTTTTAATAATACTTTATTTTAGACTACGTAAAAAATTTAATTACACTTTATAATGAAAAGAGTGTAAAAACAAAAACTTATATACTGTTTGCCGTGATAAAACTACTTTTGTTAAATTTCGAAACAGAGTGAATGACAAGTTAAATAACAACACTGGAACAATCAATAGAAAAAAAAAATTCATTAGAATAATGATATATTAACAAAAAAAAAAACTACGAAATTCCTCGTTGAACAGGCTAATGAACAATTTTAATTTCCTGAAATTTTAGAAAATAGTCATGAAAGTTACAAACCATAGTACTTATTCAAAAGCCGTTTTTAGACCTAAAAATGAGATGAAAAAAGTCATATAAATATAATAACACTGCTTCTTTTTTGTATAATTTACATTTTAATTTACTCCACAGTAAAACGCAAGTGCTATAAAGTATAAAATAAACTATTTCTACCTGATTCCGAAAAAAATACGCCACAAATACGAAGTGTGTCCAAAAAAATCTATCCTGATATCATATGATTTCAGGAGATTAGAGAATTACAAAAGGGATACATAATATTACAACGGTTCTATATCAAAGAGTTGAATGACTTAACTTGGCTTTTTCTTTAAATAAGCAGGAAACCTAAACAATGGCTATTATAGATTTTTTATGTAAGTTTCAATGTTAAATTTTCAGGATTAATTCTCGATTTAGAAATTGATTTAATGTAAGTTATAGGTATTTAGTACATCTTGTAGGAATATAATTATTATGTACTATCCGTGTCTTTTTAAGACCTTATTTATCTATTTCAAAATTCTTCAGCAACTTATGCATAAGACGTACTATTTGAGTTGTGTTCTGGTAATATACTTATAATTATTATTTATTGTTTTTAATATTTTGGTTTAATGTAATAAATGAATGACTATAGACTACAGAAAAATAATTTCTAGTCTTAAGGTACGTTAGTCAACAAAATTAATTAAAAACATTTGCAGGATGGCTTAACAAAATCAATTCTTAGCCCTATACATAAGAATTAGTTTCAGGATTTTTACATTGCGCTCGCGATGTAAATTTACAATCCAGATAGTAAATTCAAACATTATCGTTGGTGTAGATGCTCGCGAGATATGATGAAAGCAAATTTGAAATAAGAAATCAAATACGCGTTAATGGCATGTCTCATGATGAGTATATTAACAATCACATATAATCTATACAATCTATCTCGATCGCACGCAGCCTCAGTGAGATTAAAGTACAGCCAGAGAGAGAGAGAGAGAGAGAGAGAGAGAGAGGCAGACCGGCAGGAATGGAGCAGCAAACTCCCCGCGTGTACTTGCCAAATATCTTTGACATTCAGCTGGTGGAACAAACCGAGCACAAAGACGCGCGTCGCGCGGGCTTGCGTTAAACGGCTCAAACGGACGATCGCGGGATCGAAAGGGGACGCGTGGCTCTTTTGAAGTGTCCCTTTATCTCGCGTATATAGTATAATATATAAGAAGCTCTGCGGTCCCGGGAATGCTCGAGAGGCATCGCAAGGCTCGCGCACCACTCGAGCTCCCAGCAGCAGCAGCAGCAGCAGTCCCGACTCCCGGTCCGAGCGAGCGCTGCTGCCGCTGACAGCCGATTCCCTCTCCTCCTGCTGCTGGTGCTGCTGCTGCTACTGCTGCTGATTCTGCCGGGGATATTTGGAATCCTCGCGGAATATTGCATCGAATCTTGGGGATATACAATGCAAAAGCAAAACAAGGGAGGAAAGCCATTCGCTTTGTGCTGACGCCCACCCACCCGCGCACCACCTATATGCACAGAGAGAGAGAGTGAGAGAGAAATGCCGCCGTGCTTTGATGCTGCGCCACCGTTGGACTTAAACTAATTCTCCATTCCTTCGCTCTGGGGCTATACCGCGATGCTTTATCCGTTCGACGGTATACCGTCGGATATATCTCTCCGATTCCGCGAATATTCTTTTTCCCATCCTCTCCTTTCGATTGCTCTCTTCAGCTCGCATTCATGCAAACACGCCTTTATCTAAGATCTGGAAATCAAAATCTATATAATAGGTATAAGACTTATATATGTTTATATGCACATAAAGACCTTTGGGTTTATGCGTGGGCCATTTCACGTAAGCGCGAGCTCGATTGCTATTGTTGTCTAGGTGCGCATTGTGTACTACTCGAGTGTAGGAGATATTATTGCGCGAGCTCTTAATATATATTGATCCAGTTATCGGTCTTCAATAATTGTGATTTTAAAAATACCAAACGATCTCTCTATACCATAAATATATAGCTACAAAGGTATTGCTATAAATGCCTTGGAGCATACTAATTAAACAATAGTCTGACATGAAAATCCAATTAAACGGTACGTGCACCGATTCAACGTATGTATATATATACAATCCATTGTAGACACATACGCAACTGCTTTTATTAATCCTTATATTTTAATTATTTTTAATTCTATGGAATCTATTGAAAATTTAAATCGCTGGAAAAGCGTATGAAACGTCATTAAACAAACACGTATATAGTATATAGTAACTATACGAGTGGCGAATATATATATATATATATATACATCTTATAAATACTGGAATTGTTTTATTTGCATAAATCGTAGTATATTTATTACAATTATTGCATCATAAATTTTGAGGTTTTATTCAACTTTTATTGAAAATAATATATGTACAATATGTAAAATTCAAATTTTATATTTTTTTTTGTAACAATGTTACATCATCATTTAACTTTCATTCTGTACAGCAGAAATTGAGACGTTTCGGGGCACGGAGTTCTAACCACTGTTCTTGATTTGGAACATACATTTCAGCGGGCATTCGTTCAAGGCCCAAAGATTCTGGAGATCCATTTTCACTAGTCCTTTGAGCTAAAACATCGTACGATAATTAATGTTTGCCTCTATAAGCAATACAATTATAATTTTCAAATTTTTAATAAAGAGAATGCTTATATACTATGTATGAATCTCAATAGTATTTAATAAGATATAATATTCTTTACGTGTAATAGGATGTTATAATAGTTAATTCGCGCCCGAGTAATTGTAAAGGATACTTTATGATCATATCTCTTTAAATTTTTAATTTTAGTATTTTCTATTAATTTTTTTAATGAACAAAATTTTACTATCCACTTATAAGAAAAAGGCGTGTTATTTGAAAAAGACACGCCATTTTCATCAAGATTTACGATTAGTTTCTAGTTTGGCAACCGAAGATCGTGAGGCATACATAGTTTTTTCTATATTTTATTGTGTTAAGAAATGTTTCTCAAATACGATGCACTCTCCTATTTACCTCGTATGCTTAATTTCATAAATAATCACGTGTATGCTAATTACAAAGTTTTCTACAGTTAATAAGATATTCTACTCACGCAGTTTCTTGTTCATTGAAATAGCTTCCCCGGGATGACGAAGGAGCAATCGTCCAACTCCTTCACATCTTCGTAATACTTCGTTTTTCAAAAGGTGCTGACGAACTTTATCGGAAATTATGGAACATTCCGTTACCCATGTTAACACGTGAGCAAAATCTGTGAGTAATTGCAGTGCACCCCATTCACTGAAAACATTTATTCTAATTAATAATTTGGAAATAGCAAAATCATTAAATTAAATTATAACAATTGTCCAACCTGAACTTAAATCTATGCAAGTATATGTAATCTAGCCAGGCTTCACACATTATTCGGAGAACCATATTTGACGTTTCGGGATCTTCAATTACTACTAAAACTGGAAGTAGTACCCGTTCTGAAAAATATGAACATATTATTTCTTGCATCGATATCTTTTACGACTATGTAATCCATAGAAAATCAATTTAAAACTAGGCTATTACCAAAATAATTTTCTACGTAAGAGCTGGGTGAATAGGGTGCCACAGTTGAGCTTTTCCTCCAATAATTCGATTTTGGAAAGCACATATGAAGATTGGCCAAGCTGACTACTCTCCCAATTTTCGCCAACGTTTTAATACACAAAGCTGGAGCATCCTAAAGTACACGAGAGAGAAATGTATATACAATTATTTTATAAATCATTTCCAATCTTATTACTATTCTACATCGTACTCACTTTTAACAATTGAATATTTGCTGTAACTTCGGAAACAATTTTCGCGCGCATTTTTGCGCAAACGTAAACTTGAACGCTTACTGGCTCCCCTTCCAAATCATTGGTATGATCTGCAAGCTAATAAATAGGTACATTTACATTAACATAATATTATAATCCTTATCCTTTAGATGAATTTATAAAATGTTTCGTTACACTTTATTAGACAATATATGATTATCGACCAAATTTCAATTACATAGCTACAATCGCGTAACGGCATTAGGTGATCCAGGTACATAATTATATCGTGTTTAGCTATAAAAATTAATAATTAGTCAATTATAGACTCAAGAGCATTAACCTATGACTAAATTGATTGCTTAGTCGCATTGATTATAATCCATTCAACACACCGTAAGGCTTATCCTCCACATCCCATAGCAATAAGGCAATTATGTTGTACAAACAATACACTTTATTCAGAATAAGTATTGTGAGTTAATCACGATACGCTGTTTGAATTTATATATTTATATTGTTTTCTGATGATGTATGTCAAATTATAATTTAGATCATGAAAGTTTTTTAATTTTATTACAAAAAAGAGCACTTGGGTTCAATATCAATCAAATGTAGTGGCGCTGAGTGAGAAACCACGAATTATTACCATCAATGTAGACACTTTTATCTTCGGCATTCTAGCGAACTATTATTTATTTAAACAACGTTTTATAAAAAAAAATATTTTCTTTACAAAATCGATGCAAAACAGAATTTGTTGACCAAATGTACTATTATTATACATTTAGTAAATATATTATAAGGCTTCTGAACAGTAGCATACTTCTCTCTATACGTTTTGTCTGATTATCTTTCTCCTATCCCCTAAATTTGTTGCATCGCTATCCTTGCCTTTTTAGTCGGTTCTTTTATCTATGTATATCAACTTTACCATTTTTATTGGAAATAGAATCCCAAATATTTAAATTCGTTTACCTCTTCTATTTCTTCTTGTCTCCACTTCCAGTCTTCTCTTTTCTTTTATCCTCTACCTTTCTTAAACACTAAAACCTTTGATTTGTTTTCATTCAAAATCAGTTCTTTCTTCTCAAGGAATTTTTTGAATCGTTTGATTATTTCGCTTAATTAATTAAAGATGATGAGAAGGATCCCTCCGAACCAATAAAATGCACTTTTCTTTATATGGCCAATCCCTCGTTATTTCTTTTAATTCTTCAGGTGATTTTGCTAATAGTACTACATCATCTGTGTGTGCCAATGACCAAGTTATTGTTTTTCCAATTATTATCCCTACCTGTTGCTAATTTCTTAATATATTTCCAATGACCATCATTACCCCGTTTTGCCCTAATTTCGTTATATTAATTCGCTAAGTGCTTAATTGATGAAAAAGTAGTTTACCTTGAGATAAGACAAAACGTCGATGCAATTAACGATGTCAGCCTTGACAATGAGGAAAAAAACCTCGAGATCCCATGTATGAGCAATCGTCCTGGCCTCCTGCATAGCCCACAAACGCATTGTATGAACTGAATGATCCATCCGATGCAACACAATGATCTGCTCGGCGAGGGGAAGCTCGACTAGTGGTGCGCCTACTACCCATTCGCCACCAATCTCGCACTCGTTGCTAAGTGTCATTAGAAGCTCGAAGACCTCGATGAACTTTTGGCCCGTTTCTGTACCCTTGATCGCTAATTCCCTTAAATTCTATAGAAACACAAATGCAATACTTATTTTAGTTTACATATTTTTTTCTAAGTATCATATTTATCAATATATAATCTCTTCGAATTTGAAAAAATTAATTTGAATAAGCATTTATGGATACAATGATTACTATTATAGAGACTAAATGGTGAAAACGTATTAGTTCAATTAAACAGATGGAAGAAATCAAGATGATGTATATATACAACTATTGCGGAAAACTTAGTAGGAAAATCTTCTGATATAGACAAGTCGTTCAAGTTTAAAAAATTGACTACAATATTGCTTTTCCTCTCCTCGAGATGGTTGGTAACCCCTTTTTCGATAGAACTGAAAAGTTGGATAGAATAAATTACAAAAGTAGTTTTCTATTTATAGCCTTATAGAAAAGACTTAAAAAGTTACGTATTCTTCAAAAAATCGTTTACAGATATAAATTCTAGCGTAAAAACTACTGATTGAAATAAAAACGTAAAACTGTACCTCGGGAACTTCGGATGACGCCTTCGACTGACACTCAAATGCAGCCGTATAAGCAAGTCGAAAAAGTTGGTCCCAAGCTGTAATAGTCACGTGACATCCGAGTGCATCGCAAAGAGTTTGAAGAGCTGGTCTGACGGTATTTGGAACTGTAAGGAATTTTTCAAGAATTTAAAACTACTCTGTCTTAAAACGCTAGTTACAAAATCGATTTCCCTCATGTTTTATCTTAAAGGCTGTCAAATAAAACAAACTACTTTATATGCATATCTTGCCCATGGGATCGTGTAACAATTTAACGATAAACAAAATGCTTTTTGCGAACGACTGCTATTAAATAAATATATAAGGATGACATATCGTTTACTAAACGTAAAAGCACATAAAGTTAATGCATTTATAAAGCGTACCATCATTCCCTTGAATAAACTGGTGTAGCCAATCCTTCAAGTGCTGCGAGCCATGACTATGTCGAGCAGCCAGAGCTTCGGGTGACCACCAGAGAACTACGTGATCCAATATGCTTGACACCGAGCCCCAAGCTACTTCTTGATAAAATTCTGTTACTTTCTTTATTGCGCTTCTCCGTATTTTTGTTTCCTCTGTTGATAAAGAATACTCGATATAAATTCTAAAATATTGCCAAGCTTATGAATGTTTGAATGGATATAGTCCGTGAAACTCAAGTGAAAATTAATAAATCAGAAATAAACATTATTTTTATAATATTTTTCAAAATTCTGAGCAATACATATCTATTTACGTAAGGAAACATCTCAACTTTTTTTTTATTAAAACGTTATAAGCATACGACATGTACCATTGTCTAGAGTGCAAACACTTCCTTAAACTAAAGGAGAATGCTCATGGGATTAGAATAAAAAGCCGTAGGTATTTAGAGGGGATGTACGAAACCTTTTATTTCATTATTTGAAATCTAAAAAACATTTGATTTAAAAAGAATTTGATTTCAAAATATTCTGGCCCCTTTACTTGAAGGATTTGTTGATACAAAGAAAATCAATGACTGTGGAAAAGATTTAGATGTGATGACCAAAGCTTTGGTCGTGAGATCCAAATCAAAACGAAATGGTCAAGACATAATAATTTATTTTTGATCTCAATCAAAGATTTGAATATACCGCGACCAAACAATGACCGCACAGTGACCTTGGAATGAGACAACCAAAGGCTCTGTCGATAAAATACTTATAGATGCTGTAACTAAAGTATTTGCTTCTTGGAACTAAATACGAGTCAACGTGCAATGGCTTTAGATGCTATACAACTAAATATGTTCTTTCCTAGTGTATAAACTCGAAGCGATTCAATGAGTTCTAGAACGCAAAATCACAAAGGCAAAGCATATGTAAAGATATTACTCCATTGAGATGAGTGTTCTGACTAATAGTAAAATAAAAATAATAATTATTGCGTTACAAAACATTGTACACAAAGAATTTTCAGAAATAAAATAGAACTCATGCAAGAGAACAAACAATGTTCTACTCAAATCTCTCAGTGGTAAAAGTTTAATTAAAAACTGTTTACAAAGAGAAATGCAAATTTTAAAGCAACAAAATTGCTTCTTTCCAAGCGTGTATACTCCGCTTGAATTGAACAAACCGTTATCTGTTTTCGTAGCATCCAAACCAAGGAGCTGTGGCGATATTATTTTCACAATATTCAGAAGCCTAATGACCTGTTCGTTCTGGGTATTCACCAAAGTTTGCATACTTTCGATATTGGAGATTGCTTCTTGAGGTGCGGCAGTTTTCGTTACCGGAGGCGTTAAATGTTTCGTCAAAGTCCTGCATCGTGAAAATTCATTAGTATATGCTTTAAATTAAAGAAATAAAGTTTGATGTTTGTGCAGTCACCAGGGCAGCAGAAAGTATTGAAATTGAAACTTCTTATATATAGATTTTTGTGAAGTATTTACCGATAAATTTCAATACTTGAATTTTCCGAAATTTCAAAATCAATGGTAGCAGTGAATCTCGCATCATCTTTATCACAACTGGAGCGATAATTTGCTAAAAGGCAGTCGATAAGCTCATGACAGTATTCTTCAGCTCGATTTTTGGCTAAAATCTAAACTTTAGAATTACTAAAGATATACGAAACTTAGTGATGAGAGCTACATTAAAAATCGTACTTGTAGTATTCGAGTGACCGAAATTTTTTTCAAAGGTTCCAGCATGTTGGGACAATCGTTGTAAAATATATTTATGGACGGGTGGGATACATCATGGTCTAAACTTAATAAATCGTTATATACATTAACCAGCCTGTAAAATAAATTGTGTATCGTTATCATTAGGACTTGTTCATAAAATGAACCAATCAAACAATTATTTATGAACATTTTAATACTGCCACACCTGAAAGTCATCCTAAGAAAATCATCGTTCGTATAGCTGGCAATTTTACTAACGAGACATCGCGTGAATCTAGCGACGATGTTGACATCTTTTTTCAAAGTAATTGCCAAATGCTCAGCTTTGTACTTGAAAACGGGATACTGAATGTCTGCCACTTCTGACAACATTCGATATTCTGGTATGACTGATTCCAATTCTCGAATTAAATTTTTCAAATCCTGAAAACACCATTTTATGCGTTTTATTTAATAAAATGTGTAATTACTAATTATTAGTAGAAAACAAATATAATAATGATAAAGTATAGTAAGTAGTTTAGTAACCTATTTAAGAGTAAAAACTTTGCGTTAATAGGAAGAAATAAGCGTGCAATGAATTTGAGGTAAATAATTGCAAAACCGCAAGACTTTATATATATAATCATTTTCAGCGTAATTCTGCCACCAAAGATTTCAAATTAGCCCTGACACTTCAAATTTAAAGCGCACTGGATTTTAAGACAGTAGGTACAGAACCTCATTTACTGTCAGCTGTGACAATCACATTTGCCAAATTATCATTTTCTGTCACTTTCCTCTTTTACCTATTAGTGCAGTTAAATTAGACTGTAACGCTTGACGATGACGCATCCCTCGGGACATATAATGGATGTCTAACGCGAACACTTTTAATGTGTAATATTTTATGAGCCCTTTTACAGAATTAAAACTTCAAACAATACAAATCTACTAATTGCAGGAAATTATGAAATTTAAAACTAAACAAGCTGTAGGATTTTACACAAGTCCTTTGATCAAGGTAACCGATGTACTGATTTGATGAAACAATCACTTGGATTTATTCCATAAAATATAAAAGTTATCTCGTAGAGAATATTCAAATATGCTAGAAATTTACTATCTGTTTAATACTCGAAGTAAATCATTAATTTTCAATTAACTAGGTAGAAAATAATTGTATTTGTTTTGCTCTCTTATTGACTATTAAAATGTAGAATGGATCAAAAAAACTTTATTCGTACTAAAATTTATTTATCATTATAAAATCCATATGAGCAGCGCAATATTTAATTAATTATTATTAACTGCAAAGTATTGGTATTGGAAAATATTATTAGATCGTACGTTTGCAACAAGCAATCCTACTTTAAGCAGATTATTATTTTACTGTATAATATGGTACGAAATTGGGTTGTCTAAAAATTAAGTATGAAGGTATGGTAGTGTAAAAAACAAGTGTTACGTGATAGCCAATAGTAATGACTATGTACTATTTTCTGTAGTCATGTGTAACGAATGCAACATAATGAAAAAGTATTTAACTTATCATCCGTTACGCAAATCAATGATTTTGCTTTGTATTTCGATGCGTTTGGTTATCAGCACTTTAATTATTAATAGTGATTAATTTATAGTTTTATATTATCGTGCTATAAGTAATAAGAACTTTATAACTGACACAAAATTTTATTCGGTATATACCATTATAGACACATGCTTTAGATTAAATTTCATTTTAAATTCGACGTGAAACGTAACAGCTTTTGAACAAGAATATTTGCAGCGCATCAAATAAAAACGTCAAAACTTTTCTATATAACCCGAACTCAGTTGGCATGATGCAATGTGTCGACTCTCAAAGGAGGCATTTATGTTTAAAATAATGGTTGCTAAGGTATAATAATATACGTTAAGAGAAATGATCAATATAATCAATCGATCAACAACTAATTTATTAGAAGTACATTTTCTTGTGCAAAAGAAAGTAAAAGTATAAATAGTTTGCAAACTTTTACTGAAAAGTATTTGCAAGAGATTATAAAGAGAAGAAACAAACTCAATTTTTAACTTATAAACGATTAATCATTCTAAGCAGAACTGCGTGAAAATAAAACTTGTTATTAGGTAATAATGGCAGATCATCAGCTACTATAAGTAGTGCAACTATGAAAAATTCTTCTATCCCAATATTGAACAAGCTATATACAAATAATTCCCGTAGAGAAAAGGGGCCAAGAAAGAAGTCTCGGAATACGCGCAAAGATGGTTCGAGATTTCAAGTGAATTTGAATGTAGATTTCGGTACACCGCAAATTGGCGCTGCACGAGTGAGAGGCAGTAGTCGAATACTAGTTTCGTAGTGCGAGCGGGGCTTAAATGAAACGTATCATCGCGATAGCTCGTCGACGAACAAACACTGCGGTGCTGAAATAAAAATTCCGCGTGCGGCGGCGACGGCGACGGCAGGTATATGTATATCCGGCAACGAAGGAAAGCTTAGGGGGTACCTACATGAATATAAGTGAAAAAAGCCAGTAGTATCTCTCGGCGAATTGCAAAGCATATTTCTCTTATATATACGCGGCGAAGAAGTGCTGTAACTTACGATTCGGAGTCTCTACAGTGTAGTATCGTGGAGAGCGAGTGCACAGGCTTATAGAGGGTGGCTGCTGCGCGGGGAGTAAAAAAAAGTTGGAAAGCCCCGGCGAAGAAAGCAAAGTGGAAAAAAAAGAGAGAGAGAACGAGCTGCTGCTTCTGTAGCCGGTGGTGGTGGTGGAAAAGTTGGAGCACTACATATAAAAGGAGCTGCAGAAGCGAGAGGGAGAGAGAGAAAGAGAGAGAGAGAGACTCGTCGAAACAACGTACGGCCTGATCGTAGGAATCGGTTCTCGAGGCGCACTTGAGGAGTGCGGCTATCCTGCGCGCTAGTCGGCCCATTGTCTCGCTGAGCGCCGACGAGTCCGCGAAGCATTTCTCGAGAGTGGCTGAGGCTCGAGGCAGCCACTTGCCGACGCTCGCTCTGTAATTATTATCCATGTGTTTATGCCGCCAGCTCGGCCGAGCCCTCTCTTGTTCTTCTTCTTCCTTTCCTCCCACCCACCC
>UELV01079862.1:0-24572 GCA_900490015.1 Megastigmus stigmatizans | reverse complement strand
TATATATATATACTTAAAAAAGATGCCTATATAAGTTTGGGATAAAATGTAGAGTTTATAGGAAATGTACAAAACCTGTAATTTTAAGCCCCTCGACTTTTATAAATGTCTTGCCGTATTCATCTATTTCCACTTGTAATCTCCAAGCATGGAAAGCAGTAAATTCGGCTTTACTAACAAGAATTTCCTTCGTTTAAAGAGCACAATTTTTTTTATTATTTAAACATCTCTAGTATAAGTTAAAGTTCTTGCAGATTTCCCTTTCGATATCATAATGGTTATATAGAGGCATCATTCGTATACAGGTATCTTACGCTAGGTGAAGCAACAAGTGCAACAACCAGTCCTCACCAAGAACGAAGCAATAGCCACTGGGGCACCTCTCTTTCTCTCTCTCTCCCTAATCCGCTACGTTTCACATTTTCGCGCACTCGGCATACCGATTACAACCGATCCAGATCGAGTCCAAAATCCGCGCGTGCACGTATATACACACGGCCCGGCACCAGGAGAGACTTGTGCAGGCTCGGCTGACACGCGCGTTCGCGCGCCTCCTGCAATACCAAAATCGCCCCCGACCCGACAACCACACGCACACACAGAGAGAGAGAGAGACACACACGCGCGCGTACACAGTGAAGGAAAAGGCGCGCGAATGCACACCTCCCACGTGGAGTGTGTCCGGTTATATGCGTATGAGTGGGCGCGTTTAACCGCACTGATGGCAATGGGAATTGTGCCTAGTCTAGTTGGCACTCGCTGCGAGTTCCAGGTCACGCGGTCGACCAGCGCGATATTAAGCACTCGCAGAGCTTTCAAAGCGAGAGAGAGAGAGAGAGAGAGAGAAAGAAGGCCCCCACCAAGGACACGGTCAAACGTATGTGCGATGATGGCGATATATACGCATTGAACTGTGCGTGTGATTATAATACATGACGCGCGTGATACGATATTTCTTTTGCTGCATCAGATTCGGACGCACGCGCGCTTCCGATTTATCGTGTATGCAACGTGTGCACATGCGTTCGAGCTGCCAAGCTTTTATTTCGATTTTTGGATACTTGGATTTTTGCAGTTTTAGGGCTTTTGTATATAGTAGGTTTATGTTGGAATAGGCGTAGAGGAACCAATTTGATAGAAAACATTTTTATTTCTAAAATCATTGCTTCAAAATTAAATATCTCAATTATAGTTCTATGTGCAATTGGAAAATACTGCATTAATAGAATATATGTCGAATGGCTATGTATAGAACCCATATTCACGAGAGTTGGAAAAAGAAATGTCCACTTCCAAGCAGCGAGCGCTTTAATAAAAGGAAAGTTAACCAAAAGAACCCTCTTAGCTTGTAATTGGATAATGTGTGTGCATTCCGAAGGAGATATTTACTGGTTTCAGGATGTAATTAGTATTAATAAGATAATGTAACTGTAATTTTGCAGTAGAGTTTTCACCCTCGATTATAAGTGGTGAAATGAGAAAAGTAAGTATTTTGAAACTATATCCATTCACATTATTTAGCCTCTTTTGAAAATTTTCAATTTCACAGGAATTATTATTGCATGATGTATTGTTAATCGAATGAAACTTATCTAATTTCACTAACGAGGATGAAATATGGTACATTTACCGTATAGAAGTTGGCGAGCTTAATATTATCAAAATTTCCAACAACGATATCTTGGTTTGAAAACATCGTAAAGAAATGAATGAAAATTCATGTGGAAATTTGGCAGATAAGCTTTTCAGTACGAAAATGGTAAGATTACTAGGAAAGTTTTTTTAAAAATATCTGTAGCGTGTTTGGTTCTTCGGTGACACAACCAACTTAGTCTTCGCGACCAAAATCGAAATGTGCTAGTTTTCACGACAAAAATTGAAACGTGCTTGTCTTCGTATAAGAAGCATCGATATGATGTAACAAGTAGGTAGTTTTTTTTAAAAGAACAAATCTAAATTTACATGAACTGGAATAGATAAGAACAAATTGTAGCATAAGACGTATATGTCCCGCTAAAATCGATATGCATCTATTAATCGCATATATGACTCTAATCGGCTACTTATTATCTTGTGAACTTTGATCACCACTTTCTCAACATATCTATTGGTCTCGAAAGTCAATTTCTTATTAAGTTGCCAATCACATTATCATTTAAAAATGCTAATTTTTCAATTAAAAAAAACAGGAAGGCAATAGTTAAAAAAAATTACTTGTTATTTTTAATTTCATTGTTCGAGTGTACATTATTGATGATCCTTACAAACAATTGCGTCAATCTAATTTAACTTAGTAAGATTTGGTTTCTTCATTTTATACTTGCTAAAAGTATTTATCGATTTCTTCTCATCTTATATTTCAATCGTAAAACTTATTCTCGATATTTAATTCAGATAATAGGATTGAAATTCATAACTAAAAATTTCATGGATTTTTATGGCGCACATAAAAACCTGAATATAGCGAAGGTTCAATTTTTCAATTATATAACATTAATTTTTGTGTAATAATAACTTTTCAATATTCCTTCGATAATAACCTTTCAAATTACTATAAATTTTAAATGAAACGCAGATTATATTTTATATGCCATTTAAAGTACAAAAAACATCTATTCTTAATAACGTTTAGGTATTAAAATTTTAATTAAAGTGACGAAATGATTAATTTATTGATATCCCTAACTCAACTGTATTTCATATCTAATGGACAACAGAAAAAGGTAAATCAAACTAAGTATACATGATTAGATAATTGAATTTAGCAATACATTCTATACATGTAATTTGCGTCTCCAAATAATTTCAATCCTTTTCTTTTATTTCAGAACTAGTTTTGATGTTACCAAATGTTATATTCTCTCTACCTCGATACCCTGGCTGCACTCGCATTCTTTTTTTTACCTCCCAAAAGGCCGTTAACCCTCCCAAACACATCATTAAAAATCTGCCGAAAGAAAATTAGCATAACATCGAAAAAATCGTCCAATAAACCTATCAACGACCCATTTCAAACTCGTCGCCGAACACGCAAAAATTCAAATGAACGTAGAATATAAGAGCGAGAGAGAAGAGTATCACAAATTTCTCGAAGGATATGTGCGCATCAAAAGAAACATATAGGTATATAGCGGCTTCGTCGGCCCCGCAGGAACGACGTCGGCCAAAGGAGCAGAAAAAGAAGGGGCCCACTTCTGTGGAGCGCGCGCGCGCCTACAGCTATAGAATCCCGGCGTATTATTCATTAAATGCCGGAACGACGACGGCGGCGGCATGGAAGGGGGGGGGGGAGGGTAGACAGGCAGGGAGCTTTAAGAAAGTGAGCCGCGCGACGCGACGCCGCGACCGGTGTACCGTAATCTGTCGCCTCAGCTCTTGACCGTGGGCCGTGGGTTCACGCGCCCGGCGAGCTGGAAATGATGTAATGGAAAAGTGGAGGAGGTCGAGAGAGGATGGAACACAGGCCGTGTGACCGAATTTTACGCAACCCGTGTGGGATGTATAAGCCGATGAGCGGAACTGAGATTTTTCCTGCATTATAGAGATCCTTTTTTTGAACTTAGAAAAGATTGTGGACGGATTTGGAATAAATTCAGTGCTTTTTTTGTTCTTTATTAAAAAGCTATTGCAGTTGTTATACGTGCGCTACCGAATATATGTGGTTAGTAAATCCAATGCTGCTGTACAGATTGTTTTGGTTGTATCATAAACAATAATTTTCAGACATGAGTCATTTTGTGATAAAATTTTAAGGAAAATAATAAACAGTAATAAGTTTTAAAAATACATTCTTTCAAATATATGTATAACGGTGTGAGCTATTACGTCACCGCATAAAAATTTATACCGCACTTGCGTAAAAATGTATATATACAATAATTTAGATTTTTTACACACAAGATCCTTTAAATTGTTTTTAACTTATGTATTATTTAGAACGCTTATTTTTATAACTTACATCGATAAACATAAATTTTATTGTAGAAGTATGCAGTCTACTAATTACAGTTTTCTGTAGGCCCAAAATTCTAACTTGTGTATTTTAATCCTTATAAAATATTGTATAACATTATCATTAAATGTTATGTACCTTACGAAATATATTATAGAACTCAACCTTTAAAAAGAAAGATCAACATTCAGAAAAACATAAAAGTATCGAATCACTGGTAAAAGAATTACATAGGTCCAAAAAGATTTATTTGAACAATTTAATCATCAAATGAATCATTATGAAATGTTTTTCTCAACGCAATAATTGTGAACGTAACTTAAAGTTAATAATACTTACCTTTACTCGAATCTTAATCTAATCTACACATTTTACGCAGTAAAAAAATAAACAAATTCTTATTTAAATTTAAGATTGTCGCCTGTAAATTTTGAATTATTAATTTCACGTTTCAAACTAATGTTTGGCGGTCTTTTAGCACTAGGTACAATAATACACGTAAGCTGAGCAAAAAACAGTGCGCAATCAACTTTTGTAGCAGCGTGTGAATTCATCAAAAAGCGATAAAGCACAAGTATCAAGTTTTCGTACCAGCTTTTTATCGGGATTTTCATGATTTATTTAGAGACTCTTTTATTACAACTGATGTATCTTACATTAGTGCTGCGTATAAATCATATAGTTATAAACAGTTAAATTAAAAATTGATTACTCTGACGACTTTGTAGTGGAAATGACAATTGTAAAAAAGGTAAGATCGAAAATGTAAATTGTTAAAAAAGTGTAAAATTGTATACTTGAGTTTTAATTGCATTTGAAACACTTTTTATATTATAATTTTAACTTATTTATTTACATTTTTATTCAGTTCAGCATTCTTTTGTATATTTTCGTATTTCCAGTATCCGCCAGTAGATGGCGAATGTAATCTCGCAAATGAACCTGTATTTTAATTGCAATACACATACACAACGAAGATATTAAATGGAAAAAGTGAGAGAATTCGATTAACAAATTCATATAAGATAATTAAGATAAAATCATGTTTATTAGGATCTACCGCTACACAGTAATGCCTTATATGTTCTCATCGCAAAAAGTATCGAACTTCAAAAGTCACATATTTTAGTACAAAAGAAATTTCTATCACAATAAAAATGTGTTATGAGCAACGCTTTTTCATATAAGGATGTATGTGTGTTCCTTATCAAGTTAATGTATTTTCTCCGCGAATTTTTGACGAATCGAGCTGAAACTTTGGGAATTTCCTTATCATGTTAGGAATAGAAACATTCCTAGTTTAGGTCATATCCATCGAAAGACTTCGAAATGGCACACCTTTTTAAAATGTCGAAAAATCGTTTTCTAGCTATAACTTGAAAAAAACTTTTTTCATGCAGTGTAAAAAGACAAAATTGAAGAACTAAAAAAAAGTACATCTTATTTCTGTTGAACACTTTTGTTTAAAATTGATTAATTGACTAAAAAAGACCTCTTCATGGGCATTAACATAAAAAATATTAATTTCTCATAAAAGTGGTAAATGTAAAAGTAGTAGAGCATAAAAAAACAAAAATTTTCTCTATTGAACATTTATGGCTAAGACTGATCTATTTTAAAATAACAGTGGAGGAACGATTTAAAACTCTTAAATAAGGTAAAATGACCTATATTTGCGCACATAAAAAATATTAATCTTTTATAAATATGTTAAATGTAAAAGTTGAAATAATGCATAGAAAGCAAAATTTTTCTCTATTGAACATTTTTTGTTAGGGACGATTCATTTCAAGATAACAATGGAACCAATTGTAGAGACAGCAACAGCATTGCGAGTGCGAAGCGCGAGTAGTGACGGTCGTGCCTTACATGCAAAAAGCGAAGCTTAGTAACACAAGGCCCGATAGCATTTCAGCTTCGCACTAAGACCGAGTAGCGCTCTAGTTTTATTTCCCTCAAGATACAATAATTACTACCATATGAAACTTATTCTACTGACCCTGTTAAAAAATCCAGGTGGATTTCCAGATGGATTGAACTGGATTCTAGGTAGATTAGGATGTATTTCCAGCTGGAAATCCAGTTAGATATCCAGATTCCAATTCGTTTTCAACGTATTGCGAAAAATATAATTTTACGCAGGTTGGGTGGGCTTATTAGAGGTTTCCATATGGATTACGACACCTAAACTAGGGAATTTATTTTAATTGAAATATTTGAAATTCGAATGAACAGCTTAATCCCGCAATTTAGATGTTACAATCCACGTGGTAACCTTTAATAAGTACCCTATCTAGCTAAATTTCTATTTTTCTTAATCAATGGAAAAAAATTAGGATAATAAAAAAATTTAGGATTTTATCAACAGAAGAAATAATATTAGTGAAATAAACTTTTTGTTTATAAATAATATTTAATTCAACTAATTTTTTGCATCAAAAATAGTAACAATAGGACCCTCGGAATATTTTCATGTTGCATAATGCGATCACGTCAAACAGAATCTTTAAATATATGCGAATGCTCGTAAATTTTTGTATCGGGAAATATCTATAGTCTTTTTTATAGCTTTCGTTTAACCACGTAATCCCGTAGAATAATAGTGAATTTTTTTTTGTTCCCAAATGTCGCGATTCCAGTGTATGCAAAAACATATTCAAATAAAATGTAAAGAATGAACACGATAACCTTTTCTTTATTTGTTAGCACAACTTAAATGTAAAATCTATTAGAAATCACGTTTGGTAGGCGTGGAATTGCAATACTGCAATAAATTAAACGATAACATTAACCGATGAAATTATAAAATCGTTATGCACACAATTTTTGTTCCATAAAGATTCAACTTCTTACTTCTAACGTCTTAACTGTCAATTTAAGCGCCGGAGGATCTATCGCTTTCCGGTAAGATATTGTTTACTTTGGCATCGAACAAAGAAATTATCAACATTCAGAACTAAGTTATTAAAGTTTGGTGATTTTATCAAAACTAGTTGATATTTACTTCCTGTTTTTACAAATAGAGCTGTAAATACCATTTAATGTGTATGTACTACGAACGAAATGTTATTAGTTTAAATAACTTTTACGAAGAGTAGTTAATTAAAAAGTTATTTATTTTATTCACGAAAAAAATTTACTAAATTACTACTATACCGTATAGACCAAAAAAATATTTCAATTTGAACTATAGTAAGTAAATAATTTTTACCAAAAAATATTTTTGTGAACCAAAGACATTTTTTCGAGTGGGTACATATCAGTTTTGACTTTACTTGTAAGTTACTTTTCAATCACAATAATTCAACACATTCAATAGGTTTATACAATTGTTTATACAACATTCTATGTAGCATAGAAACCCCATTGAAATGAAAAATTTAAGCAATTAATATTTCTAAAGATTATTTTATGAGTGCATTGATCTATCTGTTTGTAAGTCGTACTTTCATAGTCAGTATACCAATGTTGCTAATCAAATATTAAAACTTTAAGTTCGAAAAATATTGCTATTTTTTATTTAACAATTCCTTTGAACAACAAGTTTTTATGTAACGCATTAATAATTATTCCAAGTATATTATTTATTAGGATTTTAATCAAAGTATCTACGGGTGTCATTCAAAACGGTGTTTTTTTAGATTTTATGCTCTTTTTTTTTTGTTTTTTTTTTTTTTTTATTGAATGCTTTGGAAGCTCATGTGAGAGTGTACACTTGTAAAATTTTAAAAATATGTGGATATAATTTTAAGGTAGCTAAATACCGTTAAATCTGTAGATACTTTTGCTGAAAATGCAATAAATAATGCGGTTGCGAAGTTTCAGTTTCGACTCGTAATATAAAAGCTGTTGCGTGAGGAATACAAATATAGCAAGTTTAAGAAAAAAATTATTAAGAATTCAACTTTACATTTACTGCAAAGTAACGAAAAAAATAAAATTTAAATAATCTGAGTATCTGAGAAAGTATTTTCAATTAAAAATTGTTTCGTGTAATATATTATAGGTTTTGAAGATCATTTTGCAATAAAAATTGAAAATCGACTTATTTTGACCCGTGAATTGTGTTTAAAAATCAGTTAATAAGCTAATAAATCATCTGAATAAGTACACACCGTAACGTAGAATAATATAAACAAAGGTATGATGAACCACTTGATAATTTAGACTTCGATTTCAATTGTAAAGAGGAAATATGTGAAAGCTAATTTTGTAACGTAAAAGAAACGTGATATAACTAAAGCCACAGAAGTACGTGCCTATACCCTAAATCGCATCTTTAAAAACAGGGATTCACTAAACTCCGCAGTTGGATGATTCATCGTCGGCCACGCGAAGCCGCACGCGCGCTCCCAAAAAGAACAAAAAACAAAGAAAGAAAGAAGGCCCAGGCAAAAATAATTGTTCAAAGTCCGGTGCTCTTTGTGGCGTTTTCGATTTTCGTCTCGACGCGTGCCGGTCGCCAAGCGGAAAAAGACCATATATATGTGTGTGTGTGTATATATGTATGTAGAGGAGACGACAAGTGGCGCGCTTATGCGTAGAAAGGCATTTTTTTCTTTTCGGCTTTCGAGGCTAGTGAACCGTAAGTTTAAATAAGCAAAAGCGAGGAAGGTACCGTAGACACACCGTTAACTTCGATGTGGGGACTTGAATTGATTAAGCTCCTTGCACGGGGGGGAACACTATATACGTATATAGAAATGCGCGAGGCGCAGTTGGCGCGGGCTCCAAGAGTTGAATGTAACGATTTTTACCGGAGCGCAAGAGGCGACGCACAAAAAAGTGTGTTACCGGTGTGTCTGTGTGTGCGCGTGTCGTCTGTTGCCTGCAGAGCCTTGGTTTTCAAATGTAAAACGGGTTAACGCGCTCGCAGAGAGCCGATGCCCTAATGGCGATTTAGATCCTTTTTCCGAGCTTTTGCGGATGAATCGGAATGACGAGCTTGCGTTACTCGATCTTTATACAGGCGCTAATGCTTTCGTAGAACGAATCACGTTTGAACTTCGATCGGAGCAGACGGACTATTTTCAGATCAATTATATCTTATTTTCTTTCCACTTGTTTACATTTCATCCCGAGTCGAAATTCAAATTCTAAAATCACATTATTTATAGATTGTGAAAGTTAAAAAAAAATATATAAATGTTGAAGTTAAAAAAAACGAAAGAATTATAAATAAAAACGCATCTAAAAAGGTCATTGTATTTTCAAAGGAATATTTCCGTTCTTTTGGGCGCTCACATTGAATGCCACTCGAATAACGTTACGGAATCCAAAATCGTGTGAGTTCTATTTTTCTTCTCTTCTTTCTGTAAACCAGAATGGCTTTCGGAACTGAAGATACCGGTTTTGCATTCAGATAACGTCAATTTCTGTGACTTATGAAGTGAGTGAGACACATGTGTTTCGTGAATGTAAAAATGTCGTGTATTTAAATATTAATAAAAAACAGTTGGGTATATACCGCTTTAGATTTATCTCCAAAGTAAATAAACAACATACAGTTATCCCGCCTAGAAGTTAATTAAAGAATCGCATTTTAAAAGAACTTTAATTTCAGGCTAATTAAATTCCAAGTTATATGTCCGAAATATGGAAATTAAACTTGGCGTGTGGACTCGGTTATGTATTAGATTTTTAACCATAAGAGCAGGAAAGTAATTTTAAATTAATGTTATATAATTATACTAAAAATTTTAATACTAAAATTTCAGCTGAACTATTTTGTAGTGTTAAGATTTATTCATTAGCTGCACTTGGAAAAATAAACAAAGCACTATAGCAAACGATTGTAAAGATCGTAAAGTTCTAGTTAAAGTCAGTACGGAAACCTACATAAAAATTCATGTCGAAATCGGCACGAATTTCCATAACGATTTCCACGCACGTAGGCTGCTCGTCATTCCTCACATGGACTCATGCACCGACCCAAAAATCGTTAGTCATTAGGGCACCGGCCCAACTTTACTTTCATCACTCCCAAAACAGTTGCGCGTCTAACATCACAAAGCACGGATTCACTCGCGGCTCGCCCCCATAAGCGCCTCGGTCACGCAATACAAATTCTCCTTCTAAAGCTCCCAGAGAAAGTGTTGCAGCAGCAGCGGAGCGCGCAGTGAAAGAGAGAGAGAGAGAGAGAGAGAGAGAGAGTGAGAAAAATGCAAGTTATGAAATGATCGGTAACAAATCTCGGCCGCAGCATCCGATCGCTCGCTCGCATCGTCAATATAGCTTATAATGTTATCATTAATAAAACCGGCCTGGCGGCGCGTCGATCGGTAATACACGCGTGCAAGCGAGAGAGGGAGAGAAAGAGAGAGGTAGAGCAAAGAAAAAAGGAAAGGAGAGAACGGGAGGCAGAGGCAAAAACAGGATGAAGAACGAGCTACATAATGTATCATCACCATCATCATCATCATCAAGCAGTCAAAGAAGAGGTGGAAGAAGAAGGGTGGAAAGAGAGAAGATTCGAGGATGTGTACATACAACACATACATACAGAATCATAGACGGAGGAGATGATGCATCAGTGAATGATGGAAATGGCAGAAGGAGAACGACCGGTTCTGACGAGGAAAGAAGAAGAAGAAGAAGAAGAGGAGAGGATGGATGGATTCGCCGCTACCGTCGTAGCAGGGAGAGAACAGAGAAGCTACAGGAACAGCAGCAGCAGAAGCAGCAGAAGCAGCGACAGCAGCAGCAGCAGCAACCGAGAGAAAGAGCGCGCGAGGTATATAGAAGGAGAGGAGGACAGTGCGCTGCGGGGAGCCCGGGCAAGGTTAACCTACAAGTCAACGCTCTTTACGTGCCTATGGCCCCCGAGAACTCGGGGGAAACAGGTGCGAGCACACGCGCGCGAAGGAGGACGAGGCGGACTGCGCCGATCGCACCGCAGAGAGAGACAGAGAGAGAAAGAGAAGCTGCGGCCTCTCCTTCTTCTTATATATATATATATATACACTTCGACTCTTCGCGCTACTTCTCGCTTCCTTTCAATAGACGCGATGGAGAGCAAAGGAAGGGGGATGAATGACCGTGGCGAACTCTTTTTTTTTCTTCTTACCGATCCGTCCTCTTCTTTTTCTTTTTTTTGATCATCGTGTACAAAAATGAATTTAGTGGAGCAAAAAACCATCGGCGCAAAGTCCCATTTGGTGATTTCGAAAGGAATTGTTTTGTCAGCGATCGTTGAGTAGTTGAAAATGAGATTTTTGTTTCCACAGTCGTGAATTTAACTATTTAACTGTACACGCGCGGGGATTAATTTATATTAGAAGTGAATTTTTATCTAATTCTTTGCTATCGAAGGGTTTTAAATAACTTTTCGTCTAATCCAAGCGTAGCATATAAAGTATATAAAAGATACTCGGATAAACATTTGTTATTTATTATGGTAATACGTTAAATCCCGCGCGGGAGAATAGATTGAAAAGGGAAGCGCGCGTAAATTGTTTTGGCTAACGATAACGTAATACTCGGAGCGCCTGCGCTAAGCCTCCGACGAAGGCGTAAATAATTTATTGGCAATCTTAAGCCAATGGGGAATATAACGGTATCGCGGCTAAAGATAAATCACATTAATGATTGCACCCATTACGTGCATCTCTTATACTCGCACTTATCTGATATATCAATTATGTTGCGGCTGTGGCTATATACTCGAGGCACCCGGCTTAAATCGACCGATCCAATCCGAATAAATAATAATCGGGATGCGCAATAATTCCCATTGTATATATCCGAAGCGCACGACTGATTTATATAAGACTTGTGCGTTTCCCGTACAATTAAATTAGATTGTTGGCCGCGATTAGCTGATAAAATAGTGAATTTACATGGTATTCGAATTCTTTGAAACAATTGAAACTAATTTATGTTCATCACCATGTAAAAAACACTTTTGTCGTATACGAAGAAATTTTTGTTACGATTTTTCACGCTGTATATTTCAAACGTAACCGTGATACATTCTCTTCTCGCTCAAATTATTTCCGATACATATTTACGGCTATATCCTTGAGTCCATTAAATTTCTCTTATCAGTCGCAAGAAAAAGGGTATATATATATACATGTATATAAGTATGCACAAGCCGCGCGCTCGCCTTTCATCGCGCGACACAAACAGAGAAAGGTCTCGTTATAATAATCTTATGCAACATATCCCCGACATCGGATCTCGGTCAAATTTTCGCAACCCAATATCGCGGCGCACGTAAAAGCTGTTTCGTTTCTCTGATAAACCCCCGAATTACGTGCACGCAAAAAGCAAAATAAACACGTTCTATAATAAAAATGCGTGTGGTATACAGCACATAACATTAAAAAAAAAAGAAAAAGAAAGGAGAGAGAAAGAGAAAATTACGTAATAACTATGGCCACGTTACGAGTCGGCGGGAGCATAAAAAAAAGGAGATAAAAATAACACGCGTCGAAAACTTGAAATTTTCTATAAAACGTACGCACACGCATGTGTATGCGTAAGCAACAGTGAGAGAGAGAGAGAGGAGAGAGCGCGAGAGGCTGGGAGCGCTAATCACTTCAAAATGGCCCTTAATCGTTCCTCCTTCTTTTACTCACACACGCACGCACACATACGCGTGTAGCACCTTGGCGCCGACTGAGTCCCTCTCTCTCTCTCTCTCTTTCTTTTTCCCAAGACCTGAAAAATCCATGACTCGTTATTCAGATCGCTGGGCAATTTTCATTTCCTCGAGTGCACGAGAAGAGCGCACCTCTATACGCTCGTGCGTGTACACATGAAGGACGCAAGAGCATATATATATATACATATAACCGAGGGAGAGAGATTAAGACACTGAGAGCACCTGAAAATTAACGTAATTACGCGTCTTACAATGGCGGCGGCTGCAGCGCGTATGCTCTTTTATTTTAATGCGTGCGGTGCGCATAACAGCCGCGCTAGAGCTTTTTCAAAGTGGAATTTTTCGCTGTAACGGATTCATTTATAGAGCGCGCTTACCTCCGCGACCTGGGTTTTATATTTTTAAAGTAATAATTTCACGATCCGATGAATAATGTAGAAGCTGACATGTTTTGAACCATATAGGAGTTTTCGCGGCTATATAATGTATAAGCAATTGCCGCCGTTCTCAACCATTAAGTATTATCTATATATATATATATATATATATATCCCTTCGATTGATGTATTTCTGTAAAGGCTCCTTCTTGCACGGTCGCATTCCAGGGCTATATTTGCGCGCTTCTCGGGAACAACCACCTGGACGAGTCCTGGATTATTTCTGTCTGCGTGCCTCGACTGACTCTCCTTCTCTCTCTCTCTCTCTCTCTCTCTCTCTCTCTCTCTCTCTCTCTCTCTCTCTCTCTCTATCTATCTCCTTCTCTTCCCCTCTCGTAATTGCAGGAGACCCTTTATCCTTTTGTTCCAGCTATGGCCGATTGCCCGCTTCTTTTCTAGATACTGTTAATGCGCTTCGATCCTTGTTTCCACCGGTATACTCGGTATTCGCCGTACGTTAATTGGGAAAAAGAGGAAATCTGCATCTTACGAATTTCTTAATTTTAGCGCCATGTTCGAAAGCTAAACTCGATACTGCAGAACATAACTTTAAAATCGTTAGATTTAAAAAGTTAACTGCGGTTAAGATCTATTAGAATTCATTGTTTTGAATAGGGATTATTTAAAAATGATATGTATAGATATCCAAATAGACTAACAAGGAGTGTCTTCAGCCACCGGATAGCGGATTTGGCTAAATCTTCACTGTAGAGACATTCTTTGTCAGAAAATATTTGATACGTGTCTCGACATTAGTGTCAATGGGTCCTAGGACCCGAGCAATGTCCATTTAATCAAAATATACGATAAATCATGGTTGACTTTAAACTTTTTATAACAAGGCCAATAAACATTGTAGAACATGTTACTAAAATAAATTCAAAGAAAATTTACCGCCGAGACGATTATCTCATATTTTTCGCCAAAAAGTACTCTCCTCGTAAGATCTATCTTTGAAAATCTTTACTGCACAAATCGAACGATATGGGTGGGATAATTCCAAGCTACACTGTATTAAAATGCACCTGTATAGACTCTTTAAAGGGATTCTTAATAAAAAACAACAGCCAAGGAAAAGCCCGACGAATTCTCTCCCGCAGCAACGAAAAGTCATGAATGCTATATATATAATACGGTTCTCGAAAAAGTCTAGCGCGCAGCTGAGGCTAACATTTTCAAAGTGCACCCCACCAGAGAGGTACATAGCGACTCGTTTCTCTCTTTCGCTTTTTTACTCCTTCTCTGCTCCCCCTCCTCCTCCTTCCACCTCATCCTCGCTTAACCTGGCTCTCTCTCTTTCTCTCTCTATCCCACAGTGGCTCCCGCTCCTGTACACACCTCCTTCGTTCCCTCTTTCTTTCTTCCTTCTCTCTCTCTCTCTCTCTCTCTCTCTCTCTCTCTCTCTCTCTCTCTGTCTCTCTCACTCTTGGGCTCGGACTACTCGAGCCGTTCTCTTACCTCGAGCAACTCGCTCGGCTCGGCTCCGCCAGAGCATCATCGTCATCTCGTCCGTGCACGAGACGTTTAGTCCGCGACGAGAGTGTCCAGCCCGAGGATGCGTCCGCTCGCATCGTTACCGCACTTCGGCGGCAAGCGGCTTTAACCCTGACAATTTGTGAAAATCGGATCGACGCACCGCAGACACGGTTCGCTCCCTCGCGACTGCGATCGAACGTGAGAACAAGAAAGGGAAAAGAAAGACCGAGAAAGAGAGAGAGAGAGAAAATAAGCAACGGGGGATATAGACACACAGAGAGACAAGGAAGAGGTCACTAGCCCCTAGGATCCGAAGCAAGGTCAAATAAGAGAAGAAGCAGCGGCGGCGGCGGCGGCGGCAGCGGCGGCACCAGCAGTGCAGAGGAAGAAGAAGAAAAGAGGCTGCGCGCACAGAGAGGCAGCGCAGATCGGCTCGCGCGCTCCTTCTTCTTCTTGCGCTTCCTTTTTGCCCTTCGCGCTTTTTACCCCCTTCTGGCGTTTTTCCGCCAGCGCTCAAGACAAAACGAGAAAGAAAGAGAGAGAGAGAGAGAGAGAGAGAGAGAGAGAGAGAAACGAACAGACAGACCGTAAAACGATGATTGTGCCGGGCAGCAGTGAACCTGTTCTATGAACAACCAGTGATATTCTCGCGTCCACAACACCCACCACCCCAAGTATCATAGAGACCAAGCGCGATTTTGCGCCAACGATATTACCCACACTGTCTTTTTTTTTTTTTTTTTTAATTCTCGCGCTCCTATATTCGTTTCTTCCGATTCGGCCGTGCAGAGCTTGAACGGCTGAGTCCGAGGCTTGATGTGGCACTGATCCAGGAGCTTGTGGAGGACACATTGGGAGGGCGAGAGATCGAGCAAAACGTAAGTGACTTTGAAAAGCGATCTCTTTTGTCGTCGAGGGCGCGCGAAGGCGCGCTTTTTGTATTTCGCGCGACTTTCGTCTTCTTATGCGCTTCGCTATCCTTCGCTGACTTAACTATAGCGCTTATGTGCAGCGCGACTTTGATACTCTCCGACGCGTTCGCCTGATGAGCACAAGTTATTTTTTCTTCCTTTTGTTAGCTGTGAATTTTTTTATTTAGTTGTTCGCAGTTGTTTGCTGCAATGTTGTAACGATTTTATTCTTTAGTTTTACGTCTGAATTTTTATGAGTTTATTTTGTAAGACCATTTAATAGGACAAATAAGGCTTTTATTGTTTTAGAATGTAAATTAATATCTATGATTTATCGTTCCGATAACTTCGAAACATTATTGTTAATATTACCTTACAAACTTTTTTAACTTTTTCATAATTCTCGACAAGTATGGTTTTCGTCTCTTGAAAAACACATACTTACTTTAAATTTTTATACCTTTACGCCAAAATCTTTTTTTGTTTTATCAAACAATATTTTATAATATTTTCGGGAAAAAAATCCTTATCGAATAATATACTGGATGTGATACTATAAAGTATATAAAATAATTTTATATATAATACCTTCGTATTTTTAGTATATAGAAAACCGTTTAAATAATAGTTAAAATTTATTTTCCATTATACTATTTGCCTGATAACTTTTGATCTTCGTGTTTAAACTAAATTTCTTAACCAACCGATCGTTTTATCTGCCTTCACAATAATAATAGCTATCTAGTATATTGCTATATAGCATATTTTTGCACGAAGTTTCTAGTTATCGATCATATCAGAAAATAACTTTTGCCGCGCTATTTTATCTAAATAGTAAAATTTTCAAAATTTCAAGATTGCATTGTGTTTAAAATAAAATTTTGAAATTTTCATTAAATTAAATCCAGTAAACTAGATAGATTCATGTTTATTTATGTATTGTAAATATTCTAATATTAAAAATACCGTACACTCTCTCAAATTGTAAGATAAACGAACCAGTAGCAACACCTATCCCATACTTCTAAACGAGATAACTGTACCAAAATGATCTATTTACACTTTAGTTTCGAATTGCTGTCAAAAGTGTCTTAATTTATAGAACTACTAAAGCTTATATTTGAAGAAGATATGTACTTAAATACTTACAAACTGGTTCATCATTTATCTGTCAAAAATACAATATAAACAGTTAAAATATATATAGTTTGCATATGTATGTAGTTACATAATAAAACTCATATTTATTTTACATCCAATCTGTAAAATATCTTGATTAATCCACTCAAAAATGCCAATATTTTTAAGCCATATTAAAGACATAAAAAAGACCCATCCATAAGATGTCTCTAACCAATTTCCCGTTTCACCTCCAATCACCATAGACAAATGTAAAATAACGTTTGCGAGCGAACTTCTCAATAAGGCCACTTACGTTTCCTATTGTGTGCTTAGGTCAGTATGAAATCGAAACGACGATTACTGCCGCTACTGGCGGTGCTGCTGATCTGGGGTGATTTGAATTCTGCGCACGCCTCGATCGTGTGCTCATCCTCAGAATCGTCGTCTTCCACGGAGTCAGTGGAATGCGTCCCCGTAGAATCGGCGGAATCGTCGTCTACGGAGTGGATGGAGATCACGCCCAGCACGGAATCTCTGCTAAACAGGTAAGACCAGACGGAATTAAGTAGAACTGCAATATAAGTGTGCACGGAAAAAGAAGAAAAGGAGCACCGTTACCGCAAATATATATATATAGGAATATGCGTAGATATAGACAATGATCGTGACGGCGTGTACAGATCAAACAAGCGCGTATATACCGTTCGACCGGTTAGTCCAATATAGATCTTTCTACTCGCGATCGTTTACATTACGGTGTAAGAGGCACGAGGAAAAAAAAAAGAAACAACGGGAGGAGGACTTGTTTGTTCGTTGCGGTTTTCGCACGCGCGTGACCCCTCGTATCTTATGCTCTTTCACCACCACGATTATGTATGGTATATCGATGTATGTATCTCTGGTTATGCATGTAACTGGGAAATGAGTTAACAGACACGGATTTGACGGTTCGTTTTGATAGTTTCTTGACATTTGCGCGCCGTAACACTTTTGCGCACTGGAGAAAATGCAAAGTTTGGCTGGAAATTATGCAGGGAAGCTGCGTGTGCGAAGACCGGATTCTTTTTTCCCGCGCAGTTATACGGCTAGTATAATGGATATATACTGTTACTTCTTTTTTTTTTATACGGTTACTCAAACGGAACGCATATATTTATCTAGTATTTTGCAATTCTTTTCAATCTCATTATTACTCAAATGTAGGCGTCGACACATACGACAGATTAGGCAATCGATCGAACAATACAAAATTTACACGGCTATGAAATGTCACAACGCAGATGCACCAAACTTCAAATTAATTCTATCTTATATGTGCGACGACGCACTAAAAAAATGTAGGATGTATAAATGGTTTGATTTAAAAAAATATCATTAGCCGTAAAGACTCATAGAACGAAGTCAATTATAACAAAGTCAACTGTAATCTATATAATTCGATACTTTAAAATTTCATCGATTAATATTTTTCATAATTTATATTTTTGTCATGCGCATCGACAGTTAGTTTCATAAAATCGAACTTGAGCAAATTCCAAGCACGCGAGTTAAAATCTGAAAATGAATCATCCTCAACGCAAATCGTGCCCTCTTTCTGTCCAGCCTCATCGACCAAAACGAACAGCAGCAGGAAGATGCACCGATCAAAGTGGTGGAGGTGCGGGAAAAGACGCTTCTTCGCGATCCTCCAGGTTCACCGGTCAATCTTTTCATGCCCGACGAGTTCCAATTCTACACGCTCAACAACAACGGCCAGCTCGTGCGAAAGCAGATGACCAAGCAGGAAATCCAGGGCATGATCGCTGCCGGTGGTGGCGGCGCCAGCAGCAGCTTTACCGTGGACCTCGGGCATCATCAGGTTCAGCAGCCCGACAGTGACCTCAAGGTGGGTTGCCCCCCCCCCCTCTCTCTCTCTCTCTCTCTCTCTCTCGATAAATCGTGATTTATGTTTCTTCGCGTGAATAGAACTAAATGTATGGTGAACTTCTTTACTGTATATCAGAGTTGAAATTTCTCAGGAATTCTTTGGTTTAAAGAAGCCCAGTGTAGATTTTGTGCCACTTTTCTATACAGTTAGTCCTAGTCATATATCATTATTAGGCGAGTCTGAAAAAAAGATTTATAAAGATCGTCTTTTTTTTGGATATTTAACTGTTTTATTTTTCTCTCATTCAAAAACTGCTATTTTATTATAAAATTTGAGATGTGACGAACTTCATTTCAAAAAATAAATCACATTTAACATCGCTTTAATGTATAATGCTATTTTTTACAATGTATTGCCTCGTAGCTCGATGCTCTGCCCGATTATCTGATGCGCTGTCAAGCGTTTTTATGGAAGTACTTTCCTCGGAAATTATTTCATTACAATAGGCCCATTAAGCCAGCTGAGAATTTTTAGTAGAACTTCGTGGCTTTGGCTCCCTAGCAATTTCACAACATTTTTCACACTTTAAAATCGTTGTTAGAAGAAGAATAAAGAAAGCATTCTGCTCAAATATTATTTAAAACCATTACTGGATTGATTAAAAACTGCATCAGTGCCCGACCACTCACCAGTAAATAACCACTGACTTAAAAAACATAGAAAAATAAACTCGATGTTTTATTATTCATCAATTTCTATAAGATTATTGAATGTTTTAAATATTAGTATGCAACATTGTGTATGATATACAAAACATATCATAATTGGTTGGCATCTATTGGTGTTTTTCATTTTGTAAATGTATATGCTTCACTACTTTCCTTTTTTATTCTTCAAAGCTAAAAAATGACCAATTACAACAAGTTAGTATTAAAGAACTGTTTACAATCCGTTTTATCCATTGAAATTTAATAATTTATAAATATTAAATAAACAATATTACAATTAATGAAATCCTTATTCGGCCATACATTGATACAGTGACCCTATGTATACGTTTTCTGGTTCACGAGATGATTCATCAACTACGTAGTAAAGGTGCTGGTTTAAATAATAATTGCTACGAAACAATATTTATGAAACCATTTTTACACTTAAATTATAGTCATTATTATTAATAACAAAATGCTTAATTTTATTCAAACAATAACAACATAATTTTGTTCAAGTAAGCGTCTTTTTACTTGCTCTAAAATACTTTTATTGTAACGATATTAAATAAGTCTGGAATTACTTTGTAAGTAAAAAATTCTCAAAGTACATTCACCAGTTATCACTTTATTATTTATAAGAAATCGATAATTATTTTGTATGTAGAAGAATATATACAACGCAAACCGCACAAAATGTATAATATAGTTAAAAAATTTTCTCTGACATTATTAAAATCCATTGTGAAATACAAAGTACCGTTAAAATTATATTTTCAGGTTTCGGATGTAGTGCAGAACGTGCAGAAGGTCCTCAAAAGCGAGCTCAATAAACCGGTTGAAATACACAACACGGGATCTTCGATACCAGGCAGTGTGAACAGTCAGTGGACAAACATGCTCCCATATATCCTATCAGGAGGCTCATTAGATCAGCAAGATGTGGGACAAGACACAAGCATCCTGTTACCTGGCTTGGAGGATGATCAAGCTTACATCGACACGGTTAATTTAACAGGCGAAAAATCTCCAGAAATTCATTATGCGACAGAAGCAAGTTATGTCAAACTAAATCCTACCATCAGTGAAAATAAAATAGAATTGATCAGCACTAAACCGGCAGTATACTCGAGCGAGAAACCTATCTATCTCTTAGGAAACATGGCTTTGGATAGCGATATTTTGGGTGAACAAGTAAGCTACACATTGCCAACAAAGGGCAAACCGCTTCAAACTACGGGCTCGATACATAAAGTAACAACTACGAATCCATCTTTAGACTTCGATTTGAAGGAAATCGTTGCTCATTTGAACAATTCGACGAATGCCAAACCGACTCTGTACATACCTCTGTCGGTTTCGCCCACCCTTACTGCAGACTCGCAAAATCAAAACAGTTACAGTGAACTAAGTGGTACTCTAATGAATCCGGAATACATTTCTAGTTTAAGCCAATCGGAAAAGGACGGCGTGAAACTAGCTATTTCTGGAGCTGGATTGGCAACAAATAGTGCCAACACAAAAAAGACAACTACTTATGCTTTCTCTGATGAGCCGGGTTTCACAAGAGTACCGATGATCCAAGTGCCAGTGATTTCTGCGGATAAAATAAGTACTACAACTCAAGGCACGAGTCATCGACAAACTCCACTATTTGAAATATTACCTACTATTTCTCCAGGCTCTATCACTACCACAATTGTTAAAGAAGTATCGAAACCTTCGAAGATTAACTTATCTCAACCTACAAAAATCAATTTAGGTTTGATGGGTGGTTTTAAACAGCCTGAAACTAGCAGTAAATCATCTGTGTCATACCACCCAGTGTATGAACCAGTAACTGTTTCAAGCACTTCAAACGTTAAATCATCAGCATATTATCCAGTGTATGAGAAAGTGAATAAACCAACCACAGTTAATATTCAACAACAATCTTATCGCCCAGTGTATGAACCAGTGTCATATCCAAGTGTCGTGAGTGTAACATCATCAGAAAAAGAACCAATTACTTTTAAACCACTATTAGAAGACAGTGGACTAAAAGTGACACAAACTACCAGAAAGGCTTCCTCTCCAGCATTTGAATTTGTAACAAAACCCAGTACTTTAAGTGAAGAATACAAATTGACAAATCATCCTAGCAATATATATTATAAGTATACAACTTTAAAAAATTCATCTCCAGCAGTAGAAGTCGTAACTGAACCAAGTTCAGAAGAAGAATTGATAAACGTGTCTAAATTCCCTGTCAAGACTCAAGAAACGACGGTGGAAAATAAAGATAAAAATTCTTATGTAGTATATACTGATCAACAGTCACCTATTTATGAAATGCAGCCAAGTATTTTACCATCATCTCAAAATGTGGAATATAAAGTGACAAAATATCCTAGTAGTACACAATATAAATACACTACTATTAAACATTCATCTCCAACAGTGGAAGTAATAACACAACCTACAGAAGAAAAAGTAGTAGAATTAACAAAATATCCAGGTAATACGCAACATAAGTATACAACAGTAAAAGATTCATCTCCAACTGTCGAAATAGTAACTAAACCTACCACAGAAGCTGAATTAATAAAATTATCGAAGTATCCGAGTAATACGCAATATAAGTATACAACAGTAAAAGATTCATCTCCAACTGTCGAAATAGTAACTAAACCTACCACAGAAGATGAATTAATAAAATTATCACAGCCTCTGAGTAATACGCAATACAAGTACACAACTGTAAAAGATTCGTCTTCTACAATTAAAGCTACAACTAAACCTAGCACTGAAGAAACATTGGTAGAACTTTCTAAATATCCAAGTAATTCACAACATAAGTATACTATCATAAAAGATTCTTCTCCAACTGTTGAATATATAACGAAACCCAGCACCCAAGAAGAAATAGTAAAAGTGTCAAAATATCCGAGTATTACACAATATACTACTGTAAAACAATCGCCACCAGTTATTGAAGTAACACGTGAACCTAGTATACAAAAAGAAGTTATAGTGTCCCAATCTGCCGATAGTTCTGCACAAGTGCCAGTTACAACCGAAGACATAGATTCGCATTTAGTGTATACAACTCAAGACGCATCTGATTACGAACAACATACAAGTGAATCAACGTCATCTCATAATGTAGAATACAAAGTTACTAAATATCCAAGTAATACACAATACAAACATACTACAATAAAAAATTCGTCACCAGCGTGGGAAATTGTGACTGAACCTAATTCTCAAGAAAAGATAATAAATGAGTTAAAACCTTCCATTAGTTCAGAAGAAATACCAGTTGAAAAAGTAGAGATAGTAAAACAGTCATCACCAACCGTTGAAGTAGTAAGTGTACCTAGCATACAGGAAGAAGTAATAGTGTCTAAGTCCCCATATGGTTTAAACGAATCACCTATTGAACATACCGATAAGGACACATATATAGTAAATACTTCTCAGCAAGAACCTATTTATGAACATGTTAATACATATCCCAGCAATACGCAGTACATATATACCACTACAAAGGAATCATCACCAATTGTTGAAGTAGAAAGTGTACCTAGCATACATAAAGAAGTAATAGTGTCTAAGTCCCCTGATGGTTTAAACAAATCGCCTGTTGAACATGCCGATAAGGACACATATATAGTAAATACTGCTCATCAAGAACCTATTTATGAACAAGTTACTACATATCCCAGCAATACACAGTATTCGTATACCACTACAAAGGATTCATCACCAATTGTTGAAGTAGCAAGTGAACCTAGCACACAAAAAAAAGTTGAAGTGTCCCAATACACTATTAATTCACAAGAAGCACCAGTTGAAAACGTAAATAAAGTAAAAGAATCATCACCAGCTATTGAAATAGTAAGTGCACCTAGCATACAAAAAGAAATTCAAGTGTCCCAATCCACTATTAGTTCACAAGAAGTACCGGTTGAAAACGTATATAAAGTAAAAGAATCATCACCAACTATTGAAACAGTAAGTGAACCTCATACACATAAAAATGTTATAGTATCCCAAACTGTTGTTAGTTCAGAAAAAACGCCAGTCAAAAATGAAGATACAGATTCACATTTAGTGTATAATGTTCAACAAGTACCTATATATGAACGTCCTAGTGTATCATCATCATCTCAAAATGTAGAATACAAAATCACTAAATATCCTAGTGTTACACAATACAAATATACTACTATAAAAAGTCAATCGCCCACAACTGAAGTGGTAACTGAACCCAGCACACAAAAAGAAATAATAATTTCCAAATCTCCAGTTAGTACAGAAGAAATTAAAAACGAAAATAAAGATTCATATCTAGTGAATACTTCCCAGCAGGCACCTGCACTCGCAAAGCAGCCTGTTATACCATTAGAGTCGCAATTTGTGCTACATAGCGATGACATCACAAATGAAACTACTGAGCAAGGAGGAATAATCGAACCTGATACATATCAACATGGGACCTACATGGTACCAGAAAAAAGTACTGACAACAGCGATTGGGAACAGTATTCAAACTTGCCTGACATGAGCACTGATAAGACTTACTACATAACTGTTCCTAATGAATATGTACTATACAGTGAAGAAAGTACTGAAAGCGGAGAACTGAGTGTTATTAAACATCCCATAAAAACGCAGTATACTACGATAAAAACATCATCTCCAACAACTGAAGTTATAAGTGAACCTAGTACACAGAAAGAAATAATAATATCCAAATCTCCCATCGATTCGGAAAAAGTTCCAGTTTCAATCAAAAATAAAGATTCATATCTAGTATACAATACTCAACAGGCATCTATTAATAAACAACGTCCAAGTATATCATCGACCTCTCATAATGTCGAATACAAAGTTACTAAATATCCCAGCAACACACAATATAAATATTCTACTATAAAACAATCGTCACCAATCGTTGAAGTAGCAAGTGAACCTAGCACACAAAAAGAAGTTATAATATCCCAATCCGCCCTTAGTGCAGAAGAAGTACCAGTTGAAAAAGTAGAGATAGTAAAACAGTCATCACCAACCGTTGAAGTAGTAAGTGTACCTAGCACACAGGAAGAAGTAATAGTGTCTAAGTTTCCTGATGGTCTAAACGAATCACCTGTTGAACATACCGATAAGGACACATATATAGTAAATACTGCTCAGCAAGAACCTATTTATGAACATGTTACTACATACCCCAGCAATACGCAGTACACATATACCACTACAAAGGATTCATCACCAATTGTTGAAGTAGAAAGTGTACCTAGCACACAGGAAGAAGTAATAGTGTCTAAGTCCCCTGATGTTTTAAACGAATCACCCATTGAACATACCGATAAGGACACATATATAGTAAATACTGCTCAGCAAGAACCTATTTATGAACATGTTACTACATACCCCAGCAATACGCAGTACACATATACCACTACAAAGGATTCATCACCAATTGTTGAAGTAGAAAGTGTACC
>UELV01079861.1:0-16410 GCA_900490015.1 Megastigmus stigmatizans | reverse complement strand
GAGAGAGAGAGAGAGAGAGAGAGAGCGTTAAACAAATAGCAATTCGCCCGAGAGACTGCGGCAGAGGCTCGCGCCGGGGGTATATAATCGTCGCGCAGCTCGTTCGACGCTCGTCCGCACGCGCGCGCGCCTGCGTATATACGCAGGTGAAAATTGCCGGTTTCGCGCGCGCGCGCGCCAGCTTCTCTCTCTCTCTCTCTCCCTCGCTCGAGTTTTATCGGCTGAAATTGCCCGGAACCGTACAACGCTCTCTTTCTCTCCCAGTTCCATACTTTATAGATACACACACACACACATATAGGGTTAGCTGCAGCCTCCGAGCAAGAGAGAGATAAATTGTATAAGCGCACTTCGTGTGTATGTATATATATATATATATATATATATAGGCGCTGTTCCGAGACGTGCGCCGAGGCGCGCGAGAACCGTCGCTTATTCTTTACCCCCTTCGGACGCCCGGTCCATCTTCATTTTTCTCCAGCTCTGCTACTGCTACTGCTGCGCAGAGAGAGAAAGAGAGAGAGAGAGAGAGAGAGAGAGAGAGAGAGAGACGAAGCGATAGTTTCGCTTTTGATTTTTTACGGCTTTATGCGCAGAAATCATCCTCCTCTCGACGTTTAATCGTATGTAAAAACAAACAGTACTTAACGCGGGAGCCACGAATGATCGCTTCTGGAAGTTTCCTTTGCCCCTTTTATATAATGGCGTGGCTGTAATTCTCTCTCTCTCTCGCTCGGGCGCTCACTACTTGCAAACAAAGAATTTATGAATGGCCGAGCCTCTGACGGCTTGATTTTTCTCCGCACTGCAGTACAGGCGCTGCACACCCAGCGCATGAAGCGTTGCAGTACACAATTTTGCTACAAATGCGCTTATATGTTATAGGGCCTCGGCAAAATTTTGCTCTTAGGATCAATTTGCGTTCGCCTCGGCGCTGCCGCATGGATTACCCACTGTATATGGTCCTATTACGATACGCCTGTTTGCATTGCGGGTAATTTTGAAATTCCCCGAGTTACCGCAGCGTAAATAATTCATTCGTTCTTGGGCGAAGCGAACCTTTGAATATATATCTGTATACTTGTCGATTTCATAGTCTTGCTTTATTTTACGATACTCTGCGGCTAACACTAGTATATTGATAGAATAAATAGATCTTCCGATCCGATATCTATATAAGCAAAACTAATCCCTCATATATTATAATTATTATATTATGCCAAAGAACAATTTTTACTTCTGCCCCGTATGCGATATTTCACAATTTCGCAGTTGGAACTTGGTAGGCGCGCGCTTATATGCCCACCATGTAAAGATGACTATTACAATGATTAAAGTTATTACAAGCCCATTTAAGTTTTTAATTTATGCAATTTTTATCGCTCCGACTTGTTAACACGTGTGTGCTTTTTTTCCTTCCCTCGTTAACACGTATGGCTTTATGAGAGAGAGAGAGAGAGAGAGAGAGAGAGAGAGAGAGAGAGAGAAAGAAATGGCATATTTATTATATATCGACTATTATATTCCGTGGAGCGCGAGCACACGAGATGAGGCGATTATTTTTCTCCCGGAGAGATGCGACTGCAAGAATTTATACTTTATTTCAACCTGTATGCGCAAGTATACGTGTCTGCATTACTCGCGGGGCCGGTATATAAATAAATGCTTTTGCCGCGTAATGTTCGCGCAAATAACTTCTGGTTTTTGAGCCTCCGTGCGGCCGCAACACAGACTGTAATACACGTCATCGATTCGTAGAATCCGAGAAGGAGAGGAAAAAAAAAGACTTTTACGATCCGCGCGGGGATTGTTTCGCGCGGCTTCGATCCCTCTTAATTTTGCCTTGCCATGACTGCGCTGATAATTGCGGCGCGGGGCCAAGTCGAGCGATACAAGACAAAAAAAAACCACAGAAAAGAATTATTAATTTTCTGTAAATATAGGATTTAGCTGCGCGGTGCTTATAATTGCCCCACACGTATATATATAAGGGGCATTGAAACCTTTTTGTCGGCTGATCGTCGAGCTCCCTGTATTACTTCATACTTCGTGTGCATATATATATATATATATATATATATACATACACTTTTATAAAATAATAGAAAGAGAGAAGATGTTGAGATAATTATTCGGCGAGCTACGCGCGGCCCGAGAAGTTATAAGACAGATCGATGAAGTTGGATCGCTCGAGGAATATTCGGATGAGTGACTCCTATACATATAAGTATAGCTGTGCATAGACAATGTTTGTCGAGCGTAGAAAGCGAATCTGACGGAAAATATGCGCGTATACAAGAAGCTGATTGTTTCAGGGTGCGATTGCTACCTTTGTTCCTACGACAGACCAAAGAGAAATAGCGGCAGCGATCTCAAAAAAAAAAGGGAACTCCAAGCAAAACCAACAGAGGTGTAAACAAAAACGAGGCATTTCTATCCTCGAGTTCGCAGTCCCGCCTTTTTTCTTTTTGTATATCGCGTTCACGATCGGCAAGTTATACGCGCGCGCGCGGCGCATCCGCAACCAGCAGCAGTTCGCACACACAAAAAAGGCATCGTGCCGGGCAATCGATCCAAATTGCATCCCCGCGCGCTTCTGCGCGCCGGAAGTCGTAATGCACAAAGATCGAGCGGAATAACCTATCATTTAACAGAAGCGCGCAAAAGCGAAAGAGAGAGAAAGAGTAAAGCTTCGTGGTGATTTTCACTCCCAGCAGCTCTCGAGACGTTTACGGCGCTGTACTTTTCCAAACGAGCGTTGTATATACATATATATATATATATGTGTGTGTGTGCGTGTATATAGTTGGCCGTGGAGAGGAACGACGAAAAGTTAGTGCGTAGTCGAGGAGCATAGAGTTAGGAGGCTCGCTTGTTCCGAGGAACAAAGCGAAATCGTAGCGCGAACCTATGGGCTTGTATACACTTGCGTGGTGGTTCTTTGTTTTATCGTGAATACTTGGGGATGCGGTTATGTTTTGTGCGAAAAGATAGCAAAATTGTTTCGTTATAACGAGACAATATAGTATAGAGGAGGACTCTAATTGGAACTGTTGTTTTAAATGTATCAACGAATAAAGAAAAGCACACAGTTTAAATAATATTATAGTTTATTATTAATATATTAGATTGAATACAATGTGGCGCGGAAGGTACGTGTTACCGCTACGGAGATGTAGCGCGGACTAACTGAAAAAAGGGCGGGCGACAGATTAGTCAGTTAAACAATCAGTTAATTAAATAGAACGATAGGTGGCGTCAGCCCTTAAGACGCTTCTGTGTGTGTATTTCTGTATATTTACAACAGGAACCAATATTTTACGTGGAAGAAAAAAAGAAAGAAAAAAAAGATGAATTTTAAGGTCCTAATTTTGTTATTTACAAGCAATTCGCGAAACCACGCGCGCGACTGCTATTTCAATAAATTATAACAAGCCAGGCAATATTTAGTTACACGGATGATCGATCATATCCGATCATAGCACGCGCGAGCTTTAAAAACAAAAAGGTTAAGCTCGTTCAAATAACAATCAAACATAATCCTGGTGTAGTGCGCATAATATATATACCGAAACGGTCGTGCGACAGTGACCGTATAGGTATTTAATTAGCTGTGACAGAGTTGCTGCCGCCGCTGCCGCCACTGCGCACTAGGAGCTCGATTTGCCCGTGATTTATTGCCCGGCTACCCGCCCGACACTGGAATTGGACAGAATTATAATTGGCTCGACGTAATTTATTAATGAATTTACGAGTTTTCTCTCGGCGCGGCTGCAGTTGTATTACTTGTATTGCACTTGTTTATTAGTATTGTCACGAGCCTATATACGCGGAGTTGGAGAAACTGTGGAATACATTGTGTTTTATTTCATTGATAAAACGAATGATTACACGATGATTATATGGAGCGGCTTTAATGACACTGTGTAGAAATAATATAATAATATTGTACTTGGATTTCCGTATCGTTTTAGGAACTTTGATGCGCAATCGGGGATAGAAACGCAAACTTGGCACTTGTTAATTTTTTTATAATACGTTGACTAACTTTATCAATTGATTCGTAATTTATGGACATAATAGCTGCGGGGAAATATGCCGAGGAGATTACAGATATCGATTTAATAAATTTTCATTTAGCAATTTACAACTGCAGTAAATTGCGCGGTATGATTATTAGTCCCACGGAAGATAACATCGTCTCATTATATGAATATGTATATATGTAACTTACAGTCAGCGTATTCGAAGTAAGCGTGTTTCTACAATTTAAAATTCAATACATTTTACTTGATCCGGATCAATTTCGAGGGAAGCATACATTTTTATTTATAAATCTTGATTTGCTTGATAGTTTCAAAATATTAACAAATTAAAGCTCATATATATGTGCCCCTTAATTTTTTTGTTATACTTCTGCAGTAGCTCACTTGTACATAAATTTTTATTTTATTTTCCCCCGACATAATTTATGGCAATTTATATAGTAAATCAGATAAAGAAATATATATACAGTACTTAAGGATTTAATGATTGAATAAAGTTTAAGTGACTTTTTATACATGTTACATAAAAATTTCAAAACCTGTTATTGCCTTTATCACTGCCTTTATCGCTACAAATAGTATTTAAGATAGCTGTAGAAAAATAAGACACGAATATTTTATATACCATAATATACATATCTTGCACAATAATGTATACGTCTCAGGCGAGATTAGAAATTTAGTTTATTTTAATTAGATCAAACCGAGCGCAGTTGAACGTCCAATTTCAAGGGTAAACCTCGTATATCTACAGCAGCCATTCAATAAATACGAGAGAGGTCTTAAAAAAGCTGCGGGAGAATCGAATCTCTGGAACTGGTATATAGGTATAATAATCGCGACGGTATTATATAGTGCGGAGAAAAATTGGTTGAAAAGGCCATTTGGAAGTGTATAAGCGCGAGAGACACGTTTGCAGCGCGAGAACGTAGGACAAAGATGCGAGAGCAGTGCGCAAAATCGATGCGGCTCGTTTTACGCGGTGAAAAATGACGCCTTTTTATTGTTCGACTCCTTCTATGCACTCGGAAAAGCTCCCAGTGCACGCGATCGCTTTTCCGCGATCGACTTGCACGGGCTCGCTTAAGAATGTATATATACGATTGCGGTTGAACAAGTCAAGACTGAAAAATTTCAAAGCTATGATAGTGGTATACAGTGACAATACTCGTGACTATATATAAATAGTCTATACTAACAATGACTATAGAATTATAAAAATAATTTTGCTCCATTTTAAATATATTGTATAAATCAGCAACCCGACCGCCCAAGCAAACAGATATCCACTATATATACGCACCTCAAGTATGAAATAATTGAAAATTGAAAATCGCCTCGTGAATCCTCTATAGGCCTTCCCAGCATACAATACCCGGACGTGTGTACAGCCCCGCGGAGCAGTTCGCATTCGAACCGAGCGTATATACATAGAAGCATCAGAGCGCTCACGCGCAAGAGCCGCAATAAAAGCACCTCACCTCTGGCTGGCTCTCCTCTCACACCCCGCTCGCGCACGTCGTGCAGCCGCAGCCCTCGACTCAGCCCTTACCATTACACTTTTCGACTTTACGATTTCTTGAGTTTTGCATTCGCGCGCGCGCTCACTAGAGCGATTTCGCGCAGCCGCTTATATATAAAATCGGAATAGTGCGCGCAAAGGGATTCCATTTTACTCAAATAATCTCGAGTGCGAACCGAGGGTATATAGGAGTCGCGATGGTAAGGGCGTGCAAGAGCTCGTAAAGCTAAGGCCGTGTATATAAGGAGGGGGCAATCTCTCGATCCTTTTTTACGAGCGGCGGCGGCGGAGTCTGCGCGCGTGCTCCGAGAGCGTATTTCTATAGCGATCGACTTGTGCTTCGCTGCGCGAGTCATCGAGAGGCTGGTTTGCGTATATATATAAGGATGTGCTCTGGCCGGTTACGAAATTATCTTTTCACCTGTACGCTAGTCAGCTCCCCCTTTTTTTTAAGAATAGAGAATTAGGTAAGGTGGGCGTGGACTGATGCGTTGTATATACTGTGATTAACGGGTGCGTCGGTCGAGGCTTGACTTTCGACGCATTAGGAAGTTTTTTCTTTTTGCTCAGGTCTACAAAGGCGTCGGTTAATTTTCCACGAAAGGCGCCAAAGATGGAACGAATGCTTCAGGCGCCACGAGATTTTTCCCTATTAACGCCACCGACGCCGCCGACGCCGCACTTGTTATTAGAAGGTGGGAGATGTACGATTTAGCTTCGACGTCTTATGAGATCGCCTTTTAATTACTTATTGCTAGATATAATAAGGTTGTAATTGGCTGGTTTATCCGTAGGCTCATTTATCTATGACAAAAGCGGCTCATTTGATATAAGCATAATATAGTGCGTGCAGGATGCTCAAAAGTAATTATAAAGACTTGTTTTAAAAATCAGTAGAAAAAAAATAACATTTTTAAATGAACGATTTTGTAATTTTTGTTACCGACCATAATATTGCTAATCTTACTTATATAAATTATCATTTTAATTTGTTCGAGATTGATGTGGGCGATCAATTTTCGCAGCACGTATACTTTTTTACAATTCATACGTTACATATACGCACAATATTATGTAAATATTTCATCAACATTTTTTGACTTCTATACAAAAAAATCACAACTGTCATATCGGGTAAAGTTTCGGCGGAGCGAAAATCGTTCCACCCACTTATCTTGCAGACCAGTCACATTCAACGTCGCGTAAGCAGCTTACATAATAGTTATATACATAGCGGTATAAGCGCTTTTCAGCTGCTAATAAAGATGCATAGAATATATGCCCGTATCCATATTTCACTATTAATATGTAACAAGGATCTTTTTTCTGCTTGGCGTAAGAGAAAATTTGAACGAGCACTTGTCGCGCCCACGAGTGCAAGGATGTTGCTCTTGTATATCTATATTACATTTTAATTATCAAGCGTTTTCCGGTAAATTGCCCTGATATACAGTTGACAAGAGGTTATATATTTTTGTTAGAGAGTTAATGAGTGGTTCGAATGAAAGAATATTCCTTTCAAGGTTTTCGTAAGAAATACGATACTTTTTACGAAACTATCGGTAAATGGGTAGATAAACGAAAATAAATAGAAATGTAAAAAAAACTATTTCAACACCAAACTCGCTTTGAATTCCACTCGAGATCGGAGATTTCTCAATAAAGCGACCGTAAATTTTATTTTTAATGCACCATAAACCCATAAATAAGCCGCGATAATTACTTAATGTGTCGTTAAACAACTCCTAGGGAGCGAACAATAATCCTCATTATAATTCGATACCAAAAATCATCAAAACGGTTAATGCCCAAACCTGAACCAAAAAAAAATCTCAAATTCAAGACTCACACACACACACACACACACACACACACACACACACACGAGAGCCATAACACGCGATCCGAGAAGTAAAAGAGGAAAGTCACAAAAGTGGCCACTGGAGTTTTTCGAGAGTGAGTGAGAGAGAGAGAGAGAGAGCGAGAGAGAAAAAGACTCCGTCCCAAAATTTACGCGTTTTCGTGGAAAAAGAAACAACACACGAGGAGAGATGAAGGAGAGGTTAAACGGCACCAGTTCTCATGTAACCCGAGAATCAAGTCGGACGTGGCCACATGTCGGGACTCTCTTTCTCTCTGGACACGAGTCTGTTGTGTCACTAATTCCAGTAATTAAGCAGATACTTTAAGACCGCCCGTTGAGATGTGCCCGAACGGGAGGCGCGTCGGGTAGCTTTTTACAACTCATGTGTGTGTGTTGGTGTGTGTGTGCGTGGACCGATGGAAGAAATTCTCGGTGTGTTACGATTGCCGTTGACGTCATAGGCGCGAGGGGCAAGAGTATTTAGCGAAAATTTACTTTGCTTTAGTGCCAATTTGTGCTTACTTGCCCCATGGGCTTCACTCAATTTGCTTACTCGTATGTTTTTGGTCCAGGTGCTTACTTTGTTGCGGGGATCGTCTTTCAACGCTTTATAAAGACTCTTCTGGTCAAATGTGTATAAACACGCTTTCATAAAAAATATATTTTATTCTCTTATTGATGAATTTTATTCCTTTCGTTCAATTTTAAGCAAGGAAAATCGTAACCAAGAATGACCGTCGCATAACTTTGCGGTATTTTTCTATAAATTTGACTAGATTTTACAAAATAACATAAATCTGAAACGACATAGATTATTATTCTTTATTAAGATATGAGGGCTGCTCTTCTCCTTAAATAATCTTGATATTCTCTAAGAATATAGATGCGCACAAGTCTGGTCACAAAACCGGTCACATGAAACAGTGCTACGATCTTTTTTTGCAGAATTTTAGCCACATTTTACAATATAGTGTAATTACTCTTCTACTTGTTTTATAAAATATACATATGAGGTATAATCTTTCCAGTGACAAAAACAATGTGAGGTTATACGACAGTCATTACAGCCCCGACAGCATTCAGTTTTACTGCAGAAGCTATTTGTAATATTTAATAGAAGAAAACTTTTTTTCAAAAACACATTTAAACGCGTAATATCAGCGTTCATTCGATTTTTCTCGTGATAACGGAAAAAAAGCGTATATTACGAGCTTTAGCTCAGCTGCGAATCAGAACGTAGTTAGCTAATGCGAACCGCAGCGAAGAACGAGCCTCGGGGGGACCGCCAAAGCCCCAAGGGTTTCGCGAATTTATATCTTGTCAAGTGGTTAAAGTGTGCTCTCGCGCATCTATAGCTTAGAAGAGCTTATAGCTTTAGGGCGATTCGCCGTGATTGCCCTTCGGTGGTGAGCTGGAATTCGACAATTTTATCGAACCAGTCGATAATTTCATTGTCTATGGGATGGATATGTGCGCAAATATATGGATGATTGTTCTGAATTTATTTCGAAGATCTTTTGCTCAAAGTATTTAAGAAAAGATCATTCTTATCTTCACAAATACAAGTAAATTTTCTAGTTAAATTAAAGTTTGAATAATGAAATAAAAGAAAATAATCCTTAATTTTCAGCATTTTCAGCAATTAAATAGCACATTAGGTTTTTGCATGCGATCGATTAGGTTACTTTACGAGTGCTTTATAAACACACAACCAAAATCACCTGGCAATCCGCGAATTCCCAAAAGAAAAAAGAAAAAAAAATAATGTACAAGAAAAATCAAACAAGCCTAAGCCTCGGTAATAAGTTAAAAACACAGTGAGAGAGAGAGAGAGAGAGGGTGCGCGGCTCGTTCATCCCAAATGTATATACTTTCCCTCCCATCCCCACTTTACAATTACCACGCGTCCCTTTACATCCCCCCAACCTAGCGATTACCCAATAAGAGCACCCATTACCTCCCCTTATACCCATACACACACAGACACACTATAGCTTCATGAGGATCCTCGCATTTCCTAGTCATCGCGCCAAATTACGCTCACCCATGGCAAAGGCCATCCTCGACGATAATCACGGATAATCAAGACATCGTCGTTGAACAGTGTACACACACACACACACAGCGAGTAAAAAGAACACCTCGACAGAGTATAAATTGTTCCTATCTCTCTCTCTTGCACCATCCAGAGAGAGAAGTACATCTATATATATACATGTATACACGTCCCTCTCTCTCTCTCTCGCACGCTCGTCGCCAGCGGCCAGAGTTAATGTCTCGCAATTTTGCGCTAACGAGCCGAGGCGCTTGATTCGATCGAGGCTGGCTGGCTGGCTGCTGCCGCTGCTGCTATATGCGCTTACACAGCGACGACGATGGCTTTTCCTTCTCCGCTTCGGCGGGTGTCGAGGTGCAGCTCTGCCCTCGACCGCCGACGACCAATGGGATTGGAACGTTTGGCGAGAGTGGGCGGGACACGCGTCGTGCTCGTCGGTGGGGTCGTCGCTGCAGCGCCGCTTAGGGTGGGGGGGAGAAGTGGATGTCGGGTTCGAGCGCCACCATGCGACCGAGCGCTCATCTCTCGGCGGATGATGCTGCTAAGGCTGTACAGCGGAGAAATCAGAGTATACGTATATCTGGCTGTGAACTGTCTTAATCCCACATGGGATTTAGCGGTGGGATACGAGGAAAAAGAGAGTCGATGGGAGGTTGAGAGTGAGATTTGGTAGAAAAATTAGCTGCTGCTTTTGTGTATTTTTTCGTCTAATCGATGTTCTCACATTCTCGCAGGAGAAATGATGATGTACGGGGAAACGAGTATCGATCGAGAGTGCGAAAAAAGAATCTTAGTTGTTATTCCATGGATTTGTATAATAATTATAGGGTCAAGATTTACAATGCACAAAGATAGAACAGATAATATAGGATAGAGCGCAAGAGGCTGTGACGCAACGAGAACAGCAGTTAATTTCCACTAATAACAATTTTTAAGTCTCATTTCCTCGGTAGTTAATGATAGCTTTCCGATGCGTTCACTTGAAATTGCAGTTTCCAGGAATTTTCAACTTCTTGCCTATTTTATATTTATAGACTGAGCTTCAGCATTTACATAATAGTTACGTATTTGTTCAATTTTCAAGCGTAACACATTCAATGGCTAATACATTAAATAATTATTTGGAAATTAAAAGAAGAATAATGGCAAAATGTGTGCAGACAAATACTTTTTGAAAACGCTGAATAGTAATAACAGAGAATTATTATAGCGGTATTTTTTATTATTTTTGTATCAACAGAGCAATTATTGTATTGTTAATTTTGCCTAGTTCTATTGTACGTCGAACAATTTCATTCGATCGGGACCAGAAGTACATATACGTTTTTTCAAAATAACAGAATGTTTCCATACAATTTCGGAATACTCAATATCCGCGTGAAAACAAAACTTCTATATAACCGGACTTCTCCAGAACGTTCAAACAAGAAAGTACGAGCAATAATTCCTCAATTTACGTCGCAGAGCCAGAGTCTATACATATATATAGGTCTATAAAATCTTTATCCTGCGCCGGGGGAGGTCCGGATTAATTACCAGGGGCAAAAAAGTGACGAGATAAAGGAAACGAGCCTGGATTAGGTGAACACCGCGATATAGGGAAGATCGCGATGATGAGCATAGACACACGGACGCACACACGTTCGCGGAATGGATGAGAATTGAGGCTGAAGGCGATGAAGGAGAGGAGGGTATATGTATATACAGACAGATCGTCAGGGTGCATGTGTGTGTGTGTGTGTGTGTGTGCGTGTGTGTATAGAGTAAGTGAGAGAGATGGATAGAGAGAGAGAGAGAGAGAGCTGCAGCTCGGCTATAGGTTGATGGGGGGAGAGAGATAAAATTACATTATCGCTAAAGCGTCCTCCGTCGAGGAGACTGAAATCACGTCCCGTAATTCCAGGGCATTAAGGTAAACGTCCCTCGGCACGACAGCAGCGGCGGCGGCGGCGGCGGCGGCGGCGGCGGCTCTATATAGCGCATGGGTTCAGCAGCTCTCTCTCGGTCGCCATGGAAACAGTACCAGCCTCCCTTTATCCTTGTACATACACATCTCTCTCTCTCGCTCTCTCTCGCTCTCTCACTCACTAGAGTAAGCGAGCCTTATGTATGTATATGTACATATTCGCTATATATCTCTCTCTGCTTTTGCCCCTCAATCGATATAGCCGAGAGAGAGAGAGAGAAAGAGATAGTCCCTCTGCGCACATCATGAGCGATGCGTTTCGCGCGCGCCCTCGCGCCTATCTCGGCTTATTGTCCATGGACAGCGAGATTATATGACTGTTGCGAGCTGGATATTTTTACGCTTTGGATGGACACACGAGATACTTTTGAGATCGATGGAAATTCTATGGTATATATGTATATATGGTGAGTTATATTTGTTCTTGTAATCTTAAAATTGAATGCCAATTTCAAATTGATAAAGTAACGATTACAAATGATTATATTTCTATAAGCTGTGTTGTTGAATCGTTCTTATAGAAATGCATCTTAGAAATGCGTCTCCGAAAAGCTAAATTTGAATCGTCCATTAAAAAATCTCCTTAACTGAGCTGCATTTTTCCCATGTAATCAGATATACCCAAACCCCGATATAAATTAATCAATTATTATGCTTACGCGCGTCTTTTCATCTGCATCGGATGCAGCAGCAGCAGTACGAACCATTGGGTCTCTCTCGCCTTTGTACGTAGTAAATCGAACGGCAATTCAGCACCGGGAATCAAGTGTAAATAACTTCATACGGGTCTCAAATTACCATCCACATGCGCGATACGCGACGCGCGGCGCTCCATCCACCCCTCTCCATTATATTCGTACACACATATACTGCACGAGCGCGGCGGTCGCTATACGCGCGACAATGCGAAATATGCTTCATTCCGACTCCATTTTGACGTGCGACAATGCTGTCGAGGGGGATACTTTTCGTTTATATATATTCGCCCGCGGCGATTCGTCGGAACAAAAAAAACACAGAGAGAGAAAAAATGTATAGCTGTTCTGCTCTCTCCCTTTCGCTCAATAAACTGCCGTATCAAGGGAGGTTCTATGTAGTATATTCGTTTCGCACCGTAGTCTCTCTTTCTCTCTTTTACGATTTCGCTTCCGTCCTTTCATTTTTATTTCTTTCTTTTCCACGCCCCGCGCTTCTCGTCCTATACTTTGCCATAAGCTTTTTATATATACGCGCGCGACCACTTATCAAATTTTAATTTTAAATTTAGAACTATATGCTTGGAATATTTTTAGGCTTTCGGGGCGGGATATACCGGGGTTTTTTTGTGATATCTTAGGACTTGGTTTTGAAAATGATATAAACTGGTGAGTTATACGATGGGTTTATTGTATTGTAGATGGTTTTCGTTGAAGGTAGCTGCGGGTGTAATATGTAAAGATTTTCCGGTATAGTCCATTCGATAAAGCATACATCCAAATGTTGCGCAACTTGACGATTTCCCGTAAAATTTATGGAAATGGATATTTTCAGTTTCCATTTAAAACTAAAACTAGTTGAAACGAGTATTATAGTATGAGATATGTAAAAAGTTAAAATAGCGACTATTATTTTTAATTAACTTTTTACCAGCCAAAAACATAAAGTATATTATGCCTACTTGTTCTGAGTACTTCAGACCGTTCATTGACATTTTCGTATAATCGACGAATTATTAGTTAAAATTTGTTATTGCTTAAAATTACTTGAGCCTTCATTCTTAAACTTTACTCCGCAATATTCTAATTTACAGTGGTACAATACTGATAGCTTGCGAAGTACAAAATCGATATTTTCAAAGTGTGCTGCAGACTTAAATAACTACTTCTAATAAGATCAAAATAGAATGGGATTTTCAAGAAGGTATAGGATGATGTACATACGTAGTCTGATATAACAATCAACGCGTCTATAAGGGGATGATTCTAAGAATTCACATTACGAGAAAATAAGAGGATTATACGCAAATTTATATATTAGAGACGAAGAATTTGATTACGATTAAAATAATTTGCTTCGCTGAAATGAGTATAATATTTCTTTTATTTGGTATATAGAAAAAAAAGTGCGGTAAACAAAATGAGACGTCATTTCTTCGGTTTTATTATGCAATGGTCTAGAATAGAAAATAAATTAGTTAGATAAAAGTATTAGACACGTCTACTTTACTGGATCGCGATGTCTTAAAATACATCTGTAGGGCGTATATTTTAACAAGGCGCGTCTCTCGATGCCCGGGGCGAGCAATCTTTAACAAGAAACCCTGCATCGCCTTTCAAATATAATGAAGTCTTCAAACAATTTTACTATTTGCTAATTTATAACGCTATATGCTGTCAAAGAATTTCAGCACGGAGAGAATTCTGATTCGTTCGTACTTTACGACCCGGTATTCTAATGAAATGACAAAATACTAATAATAAATTAGTATTATATGATAATTCATCCATAATAAATAAATTTTCTTAAATTTCTATATATACATGATATGCTTCATAAATTCATTTATAGGACTTAATTTTATGCGCAACATTGTTTGTATCAGTAATGAATAATCCACGTTATTGATTTTCTAAACGATTGCCAACATAATTTCACTTTATTTATCGTTACTTTTGGTACACGAAATTTATCGAATATGTAAATGAAAAGGGAAGAAAAATCTCCGATTGAATATTAGCCTGCAAAAAAGCTGTTTATACTTTTTATACATCTAACGTGTTTTCATTAGTTGGGCTCACCAAAATTTCGATCGATTTAAATGCTGATGAAAGGTTAACCCAAGCGCCGTTACTCTCCGAACATTTTCACATCATCAATATGAATATATGCATCTCGCTTTATAGGCGGCGAAAATTAATTCAGCCAAAAGGACTGTCTCTCTCCGTTTTATCGGAGTTTCATGTAAATCGAGGCTTTATTATTCCTGCGAAAGCGAGAGAACAAAATGGACATGCAAGATGTGTAGGTAAGTGACGCGTCGACTTTATCGCTATCATTTATTGGTAATTAAAAGACAGATTATGATAAAAAAAAATCGCAGCTTATAAGCTAATGCCATAAATAACGTGCCAATTTGGGGAATTTTACTGAATTCGTACAAGTCAATTTAATGTCTTCGGGTATCAAATTACGTAGAGACTAATTTTAACATTTTTATTTGTTATGTTAATTTAGACGTCAGTTGAGAATGAGGATAAATTTTAATGAAAGAAAACATGTCTAATCGTTGGCGTACGTTAGTTTGGTCGAAATCAATTACAAAAATTTTGTATACAAGATTGCTCAGAATCGATTATAAAAATTTTACAGTTTCTTAACATTTACAGCATACTTTCACTTATTTTTACAATCTTACATGGATATTCCAAACTTTTTATTTGATAAATGATGACAATGCAAATGAAGCTTACGATTATAATTACCAATACTAATTATTGCATTATTAGAAATTCGAAATAATATTAATATCCCAAAAGGGATTACAAGAAGTACACTTATCTAACTTATTTATTTCATATCAAGTGCACAATATTAAAGTAAATCAGAACGAAACCAAGCTTATCCGAATCAAATATTTTTCATCGGATTTATTTGGCGTATCATGTAGCCGCTGATTTTAAAATCCGTGTAATTTTTTCCTGTCATCCATCGCTATATTGACACAAAGTCCCCATAGGCACATATACACATACACACGTAAAGCGCCGAATCGGTGCCTGGGCTTTATGATTCCAAATCCCATAGGTTCGTAGGCAGCATGACAAATAATGTTCACAATGGCCCATTTCCTTTGATCGACCCCAACGATCGCTTCTCTCTTTTATTCTCCTATCTCACTTTGCTTCATTTTTCTCCTCTCTCTCTCTCTCTCACACACTGGGTAGCGAAGTGCAGTCGATCGTGTCATCCCCTCGTTTTCCAGCCAACTATATGACGGTAGCGTGTTATACACGAGCATATCGGTTCCGGCAATTTCACATTCACGTCGAAGCTCCGACTAGTGATTTATTATAATGTTTGGCGTTCGCGCATTTTTGCCCCTTTTTGCGTCCGACTTCATCGACTCGTCATCCATATAACTAGCCGACGCGAATCGTTAGAGTATATATACCGTTTTCGCTGCTGATCCCTTCGAGAAAATTGCGGACCCAAGAAAAATATTCGTTTTTATTTCGTTTGATTACGGCTGTTACGTATTAAATTTTCAAAGATGACGAAACATTATTTAGGTCTGTATAATTATTCAAGTGGTGTATTACATAAGCTCAACATTCCTCGGACTAAAATTAAAATTCAGTTTTACGTATATCTTTCACATTGTAATGGGACCCAGTTTCTAAATAACTAAGAATATAAATCATTTTGTTCATCGAATTTTGTAATTAATTATAATTAAATATATCACATGACTATAATTGCACATAAGACTTATGTCGTTGTTTTGAGTCCTGAAGAATGTAGGTATATAAGAAGCATTAAAAAAATTAAAAACATTGTTCACGATTTTAAACAAAATTCTAGTCTTTGCCATTGACTAAGAACATTTTTTCAGATCTATAAATAGAAATTGGTACACGGAGAAAAATACTCTCTTTAAAATTACTATAATCTTCACTAATGGCGAGACAGAGTCAAATTATGAGAAACTTTACAATAATTATAAAACTTATTAGCATACATTCAATAATTTCTGCAAGTCCTGACACTGAAAAATGATTAGAGTAGTAACTAAAAATTGCTAACGTGTATACTAAAAATTATACGCAGTAAAATTTCAATAACTTTATTTTTTAATTTAGTAAATAATATTATGAATTTTGCTAAACAGTATAGTAAAATCAGTTATTTATACACTAAAAAATATTACTTTTGAAATTGGTATACCAAGCTTTTAATATTTGATATAAAGTATAGTAA